>PVKC010014576.1:0-22070 GCA_004027635.1 Crocidura indochinensis | reverse complement strand
TTGCTATCATCATAGACACTTTTTAAGGTCTTATATGGTTGAGAGAGTAGAGAATAGGGCTTGGATTATTTTCAATTTGGCAAGAAGACAAAATTCAAAAAACCAACCCCAAAAGAAGTGTTTTGGGCTTTGCCATAGGAAGAACCATTCGGTTCAAATTCAATTCTCTTGCTGTGCTCGATTAGAGAAATGTTAACATCTAAAAAAGTCTCGATGTATTTTTTTCTTCGTATTGCTTACTTGCAAAGAAATTTTTGAATAATGTATGATCCCTGCCTTTAAAATTGTATTAGGCAAAATTGAGGATGAGACACTTTATATGAGAAAAAATTGAGACACTTTGGACAAAAAGAGAAGTAATTTGGAGTTGAGAATAGGTTCAGTCAGTGTTGAAATTCCACAGTCACTTAGCTGCTTAATCATAAGAAAATACTTGATCTTCCCAAGCTTCTGATGTTTCCCCTGTAAAATGGGGATAATAATACCAACATAAATATTAAGCCTGATCTTTCCTCTGCTATTATGACATACAAGACACACACTGTCACACTGTCATAACTTTAGTTTTTTTGAAATAATGCATAATTTGAACACATATAACATGCCCCTAATGTTTTCATGTATGGTGTCATTATTAAGAGAAATATTCATTAGGGGTAATACCTAGCCAGGAAGTGAAGTCGGTGCATTTCCCCAAACTTTATCATAAAATTTTGTTTTTATTTCCTTCCCTAACAAATGTTGTTTGTTTACTTGTTTGGGGGCCACACACAGCAGTGCTCAGGGGTTACTCCTGGCTCTGTGCTCAGGAATCATTCCTGGTTTTGCTCAGGGGACCATATGGGGTAGTGAAACTGAACCTGGACCAGCCATGTGCAAAGCCAGTGCACTGCCCTTCTAATCATCTCTCTGGCCTCCCTAAAATTTTTTGAAATTTATTAAAGGAGATATGAAGTTGGAAGTTTAGAATCGCTGTTTCACACTTTGCATTGAGCAACATAATAACCTTAGTCCAGTGATACCTACTCCAAATCTCCCTTCCTCTGCTGGTTGTGACCTTGCAGCCTCCTGCACCAGGAGTAGGGATGTCCCTGGCAATCCCATCACTGCAGGGTTAAGCAGTGTCATGTCCTGTGTCCTTGCACTGAACTACAGAACCTGTGGGTTGAGAATCACCAATGGGACTCCTGGACACCACTCGGGACATACTGCTGCTGAAAATGAACAGACTGTCTGAAGCACACTGCTCTGGCAGCTAATATCTGCCAACCCTGACAGTTCTCTGCCAACAGGGTTAGTGGTTCCATGCCAAGGTCTGAGAATGCCATGCTACTCAGTTCTGTAGTACTGGAGATTACTGGTACCACCCAGCAGAGCAGAGGGGACTCATGGTGATGTTCAGGTACTACATGGTGCCAGGTATCCAACTGCCCACTTACAAAGCATGTGCCTTAATCCCTGTCCCATGTTCCCAGCCCTCACTTCTTATTCTGGATCCTCCTAGCAAGTGCCTCTGCTTCTAGCGATTGCTAGCATGTGGGGTGGACCTGGACCCTTGACACTGAGCTCACTTCTAGCATCTGAGTTCAGAAGCAGAACTTCTGAAATGCGTATTCCTCTGCATTTCACAAATTATCTTGCAGAGGATGGGATCTGGGTTCCTGCCAGCAAGACTGTAAACTCTCTTTGAATAAATACTCTTTTTTAAAATTTTTTTGGGTTTTGGGCCACACCCGGCAGTGCCCAGGGGTTACTCCTGGCTGTCTGCTCAGAAATAGCTCCTGGCAGGCATGGGGGACCATATGGGACACCGGGATTCGAACCAACCACCTTTGGTCCTGGATCGGCTGCTTGCAAGGCAAATACCGCTGTGCTATCTCTCTGGGACCTAATACTTTTTAAGGCATTTAAGAATATTTCAGGATATTGAGACATGGCTTTAAAATTCACTGTTTTTTTTAATGCAAGTGCCCATGTGAGTCTAGTATGTGAGTCATGTGGAACTCAAGACCATCCTCTGACTTACTCTTCTAGCAAGCTTTACCTCATCTCTAACTGTTATAATAGACTGATTTCCTATTTTTCAGTGTTTACTGTGTAGTATTCACTGTATAATGAGCTTATTGTAAAATAAGAGATTCCAATTTATTAGTGCTTTATGATTTTCATTCCATCAACTCCCAATAAATGCTACAACCCTTGGCAGGGATGCAAGTCTCAATCTGGTGATAGCATTGCTTTTTAATGAACTCTTCTTTTAGGAGTAGCATTACACATGAGGTTCTTATACTACATTATTAACAGCTCTAGAATAAAAGGCAGGACGGTTGTGCTGAGAAATGGGGCAGATGCATTAGCCGTTCAATAGCCCACTCGTTAACCTTCTTTGGTCTATCATATTTACCTTCTGAAATCACGGCAGAGTAGCAGTGTACCATGGCATTTTGAAAGTATTGTCTTGGTTATTTAATGCCTAGCTTGACTGCTGGAATTTAACACAGTGACAACTTTCTCAGAGGGGGCAAGAAAAAAAAAAGTGATATTTTACAACCTGAGAAGTTAAGCGCTGAGATAGTTAGGGCCCAGCTCTCATTAGCTGAATGGTAGATTTTTCTAATTAGTTCTTTCTAGTGCAATTAGCACAAAAGAGTCTAATCAGCTCATGTGAAACCAATCTAACGCTTTGAAAAGAATGCCCTGGGCTTCCCTTCCTGATTGGGTTTTAAGATTGTCAGTGCGCCTCATGGAAAAACAGGAGCTTCTCTGCAAAGCGGAGCTGGAGAGAGGGGTCATTCGTGGGAGAATTGTTGACTTGGGGGCATAGTGAGCTGGAGAAAGTGATCAAAACTACTCAGTTACCACTGAACAGTTGTCATATAAGTTCAACTAAATAATTCATTTCCCAGGGCCGGCAAGGTAGTGCTAGAGGTAAGGTGTTTGCCTTGCAAACCCTAGCCAAGGAAGGACCGTGGTTCGATCCCCCAGTGTCCCATATGGTCCCCCCAAGCCATGGGCAATTTCTGAGTGCTTAGCCAGGAGTAACCCCTGAGCATCAAATGGTTTTGGCCCAAAAAACAAAAAACAAACAAACAAACAAACAAAACAAGAATTCATTTCCCTTGATATCTTTTGCTTTGAGATGGAATACTTGGGCCCAAGAATCAACCCAGTTCATCTGGGGTGCTCCTCCTCTGGGTGCGATGCATTCAGCACATCAGAATCTAAATATACTTGGAAGCTAGGCAATCCCCCCCACCTTTTTAACGTTTTTTTGGGGAGGTTGGGGGGGCCACACCCAGTGGCACTCAGGCATTATTCCTGCTAACTAGTCAGAAATGGCTCCTGGCTTGGGGAACCATATGGGACACTGGGGATCAAACAACGGTCCTTGCTAGGTTAGCATGTGTAAGGCAGATACCCTACTGCTTGTACCACCGCTCTGGCCCCTATGGCCCCTTTCTTAATCTTCACAATGCCCACCCTCTGCCAGTCTTGGCTAATCTGTGCAATTTGTCTCATGGTTGTGATCCCAAAATAAACAAAACCCCCAAAGTTTCCTTTTTAATTAGTTTAAATTTGAAAAGCTCATGAGGTTATATCTACTATGTTGACATATAGCGGCTGATGTCTGCCTGTTGGCCAAGTCTTCAGCTCCACTGCCTCCTGACCTTTCTTGTCCTGCTTACATACAGCTACAGACTTACCCAGGATGAAATTGCCCTCTGCTCCCTCTATTAATTTCTCCTCAGAGCAGTCTTATCCAAGCCAGAATTTTCTTGTCACTTTTAAGAAGTCAACAGAGGCATTATCTTGACTCTGTCAATTGTAGACCATTCCTTTTTCCAGCAATCTTGTCTTTTGTTCTGACATTATAAAAGACCTTATCGTTTTTCAAACAATCAAACTTTTGGTTTTCCAAGAGAAATTAGTTAATTCAGGTCCATCCATGAAATCTTCCAAGTCTCAAAGATGGAGCATTATTTAATACTTCTCCAAAAGGACTAAATAGATGCAAATGACTTCTACACAATCCCGATAATGTTTTAATTATGTTTAATTAAAGTAAACAAAAATAGAATCCCTAGTCTTTATAAATTATGTTGATTATGTGGGGCTAATTTTCTTTGTAGTAGCCATTCACACTAGTCTGAAACTAGATCTTCCATTTACAGCAGACAGATAAAGTCAGCTGTTAAGACAGACTTACAGCATCTGTGTTATTACCAGAGAGGTCCTTTTCCCAGGTCAGAAATTTCCTCCTGCTGTTTTAGAATTGATCCTCTGTGAAGGAGAAAGGGAAGAACAATAAGACTTGTATATTCTACAAAATATACACTCATTTATTCAATAAATACACATCAAAGGATAGCCCTGTGTGAGGAATTTTGATAATCTCTGAGGATGTCCAGATGGAAAGACAATATCTGTCTCCACTGGATTTTCACTCAACGAATGGACACATGACCCATTAGAAATAGTATTGTGTGAATGTTATAAAAATACGTACAGGATGGTTGGTGAAATAGAGAAGCAAAACTTTAAAAAAATTAAGTGGTAGTTTCAGGGGGGAGCTTCTATAGTGGAATAATGGGAATGTGTGTGTGTACATGTGTTGGTATGAACATAAAGATGATTAGTTCAAAAAGGAATTGGCCAGGGATAAAGTGAAGGTGGAACTTTAAGACAGGGGACTGTAAGAGAAACAGATCAGACCTGCCAAGCACTGGTGACCTTGGGAAAGCTGCTGTTAGGAAGCGAACACTGGTCACTGGTGTAAAATTTGTGAGTTTTGAGAGATTAGTGTGGAAAGCTCACCCACTCTTGGCTCCTGCAAGGGCATGGGTGGTTTGGAGCATGTTTTAGAAACAACCAGGCCAGAATTTAGAGCAGTGCTAAATGAGCATCCTGACCATTCAGCCCAGGGAATGAACTCCTTCAGCTCTGGAACCCAGGTACCTCATTTGCTTTACCCCACATGTTTCAGGCCCTGAAACAGGATCCTAGATTTTATGTAATGAATGGACTTAAAGGGGTGTGTATAAGAATCAGAGCCAAGGCAGCATGATAGATGTGGCAGAGCAGAAACTAATGAAATGCTTTTACAAGGCAGGAGCCAAAAGATCTGTGGATAGAAAACATATGAAGCATGGGAGAGAAGGACCCAATGGTGTCATGGCTCCTGGGGCATTTTCATCTTGGCTGACATTGGGTATTCCCTGACTTTGCCCATGGCTCAACTCCTGCCCTGATCTCTAGGCAGAGCCCAGGTACTTGACTGGGTTTAAGAGAAGATTGAAAGAGTCGGAAGGATTTTTTTTTCGGTTTGTTTTTAATGCCTTGACTTTAGGGAGATCTGCTGTCATGAGTGATGTTAACACATTCCCAGAATTCAGTCTTTTTGGCTTTCTGAATACAGTGACCTTATTTTAAATGATGATCAACATGACTCAGAATCTTTTGAGGATTAGGAGACATTTTAGCAAGTTTATCAAGAATAAGCAAAGATGACATTTGGCTAACAGTCCCCCCCCCCCCAAAAAAAAAAACCATTTGTTTTGGAAAAAAGCATTCCATTTGACGGGTTTAGAATTACTAGTACAATTCAAAACTCCTTCCTTTCTGTAAACTCTAGGATGTTTTCAGGAGGGGCTCATTTCTCAAAAGGCAACAAAGAATATGGCTAATTGGGAAAACATGCAAGAAAAGACATCTTGGCTCCTTGGGCCGCCTGTTGTACTCTTCCAGCATATGCTATTACTCATCGCAGATAAGTAGGCAGGTGGCTGTTTGCAAAGCAAGGTCTAATGTGTCTTTGACTCTGAGAAGTTTGGAAACAAAGCCCTCTCTACAGTAAGCCTCTATGTTTTCTTAAATCCCCTGATCTTGCCTCTAGCATCAGATATGTTACAGGAGTGTCCTACCATAACACTAACCTTAACCAGCATTTGTGGGGGTTAGAATCACAACATCTCACTATTAGAGGCATATTTGAAGATTTTAAGTTCAACTTCTCTCTGGAAAAATCTTCCATAGAGCTCTTCCTCTTCATGGCCATCTCTTATGACCTGGCCAGATGGGCCATGCCCTTGCATTTCCTCCTCTGCCTTCTCTTCACGGGAGTTGCATGAATAGCATACTTTTCAACCTTTGCCTGGTTTTCTCTCAACAGTATGTCCAGAGACTCTCCTTGCTTGGCTCTGAGTTTAGCCATCTTCTTCCTGAGCCCTTGGTCCTGCCAAGGGTCAGGGGTCAGCTGCAGTTTCCAATTTCTTCCACTGCCCTTCACTCTAATTGTGCCAATTGCTGTTTCCCAAAGAATCCTGAAGCTAGAAAGCAGGAAAGTGGCTTAGTAAACCTGTAAGATGGACACCGCAGGAAAACCAACCCCCTCGTTTCTGCTCATGTGCCACATAAAGCTGCCTTTTGAAGAGCTGTATGATTTCCTCTGCTGGAAGATTCTTGTACATCAACATTCTGCCCTCGACCCACATGCCTTTGCTTATGACAGGACATGACACTGTGACAAGGAGAATGTCCCCCTATGCTGCTCTCTTCTCTGCTTGCTCGGGACACATTTTCCTGCCTCTTCAAGAGAAAATTCTAGAGGCTTATAAACACAGAAATAATAGAAGTATCGAGAGTCATCCCATATTCCAAACCACCTGGTCAGAGAGAAGGAAAATTTGAGAGACAGGCCTCTGTGGCCTTGACAGCTTGGTGCCCCAGGATGGCTGCAGAACTGACTCCTTATATCATGGAAGGAAACTGAGGCTCTCTGACTTAAAGGCCTCTTGTCAGCTGTAATTGGTAAAGCAGGACCATAAATTCAGATCTGTCTGGTTGATTCCTGATATAAAGGAAACCGCTGGAAGGATTAGCTGATAAGTGTCTCTAAATACCTTTTAATCTCCTTGAGATAAGGTCTTTTTATTATGTGGCTTCTAACTATCTGCACTCTGGCCCCACCACCAGTTTCTCATAATTCAGTGTTGTTTGGGCAGGTATTAGGTAAGAATTATAGCTGTGTATTGTCAACTAAGAAGATTTTGTCCAGAGTGAAACTCGACAAACTTTTCTACGACCTGAACCACATTCCCTCTGTCAGAATGGCTAAAGAAATGGAGACTCTCAACACAAAGCTGGCTCTGGATTAATGAATTTTTGATAACAAAAGAGCCTCAAATTTGAAGAATTAAAACCATTTTAAGCATTTTATACTTTGCTTATTTGTCCTGGGCCCCTGAGAACACAAAATGCCAGCCCTCATCCTTTGTGTTACAAGTGAGCTAGCTGAGGCTCGCAGAGGCCAAAGAACATGCAGGCCTGGGCTGGCCCCGGTAGTGTGACTCAGAGACACCCTCTGGCTCCATTCCCAGGGAGGTGTCAGGGTGTTGGGGGACAGACATAGCCTGTGGGCAGTGATTGTGCAGTGCTACACAGCAGGGCAGACCATAATCAGCACTTGAATAATAGAATTTTCATGAGTGATTAAAGTAAAAGCCAGGCTTTAGAGATTGAGAGTTGATTGTTAAAAGATAAATGATATTTGGAAGGCCTTACTGGTTTTGATTAAAGTGAATTCACAGACCATCACAAAAATGATTATTCACCAGAGGTACAGTACTCTAAGGACTTTTTCTTTTCTTTTTTCTTTTCTTTCTTTTGCTCTCTTTCTTTCTTCTTTTCTTTTCTCTCTTCCTCTTCTCTTCCATCTTTCTTTTCTTTTTTTTTTCTGGCTTAAGTCATTGGCACTCTGATGCTTAAAATATCTGTGATCCAAACCAGAATGTAATCGATCCTCAGAAATCAGAGATTAGTGCCTTCTTTGGCAAGCTGCTTCTGAGCTTGGTTATACTGTAATATAATCACCCTTTGAAGACTTTGAAGACCTTGCTTTATGGTTTTTTATTTAATCTTCCCTATTTGCCTAGTATCTTGCCTTAGCCATAATAGATACTTTCAGACTGACAAAAATTATTCTGTACTGCTGTAGGGAGGAGCCTTGAATTTAAAAAGAGTTGATTTCTGAATAAAGCATATTAGCAAAGACGGCTACATATAATAGTCTCATTTGTGCTCTTGGCAGTCTAATAGCTGGTGCCCAGGTAGGGTTAGCATGAGATTCTGCAACAGGACAGTTGAAGAAAGAAAAAAAAAATGAGTGGTCTGTGCCCAAATGCCATACTTTGTGGGACAGATAAAAAAAAAAAATCTGGTTTCATGGGCCTGTAAGAAACTAATCTTTTTTAATAGCTATCATCAGTGGTCTGCTGTACATGAGATATGATTCTAAGCTCTTAATCCTCATAACATTCTGTGACAAAAATATTGCCCCCATCTGCCAGATAAGGAAGCTGAGATATAAGAGTTGAAGTAACTTAGTCATCTATGCAGGCAGTCTGACTGTAGGGGCCGCTGCTCTCTCCTTTGTACTGTTGGTTAGTTCTTAAAGGTGCTTTGTCGTGGTTGTCTGTTTTCTTTTGTGACCTTGTATATCTCCTTCCAGAAACACCAAGCAAGATGTTCTCCAACCACATTCCCCCCTTCCTCAACCTCTTTCAGCCCAGCCACATCCTTATCTGAATTTTTTGGCTTTCTATATACAGTCCTTATTTCCTGATCTGTAAACTCCCTACCCTGGAAAGAAAGAATCTATTTCATTCATTTGCACTTGTTCCATTTCTATTCAAATGAAACCTCTGGTTTGAGGGGTGTTTGGGTTTTTGTTTTTCTAGTAACCTCTAAACTATTACATAAGCCATTAATAGCTTCACTGGTGTCTCTTGGTCCAAGAAACAGTAGAAAGCATCAGAAATCTCCAATGTTCATTAAAACAGGTTGAGCGCCTATTGTATTTGAGAACTGAGCAGGAGGAAGTCAATAAAATAAGGATTGCCTTTGCATTCTCAGTCTTTGTAGCAGAGCAAAGAAATAAATAGCATAACTACAAATGTGATTGGAGATATTAAAAAAAAAGTCAAGAGGAAGAGATTGAGTTGGAAAATAGTAAATAGTGGGAATAGAAGATAGAATCAAACTTATTTTAAACAGACCGTAGGAATAGAAAATTTATGAAGGAAATAATATACAAGTAGAGTCTTAGGTTAGACTTCAGAGACAGTGAAAGTCTCAAGGGTTGGGTCAGGGAGACATTCTAGGCAAGGAAAGCTGAGTGTGCAAAGGTCCTGAGGTGAGCAAGGAGTTGGCTTAATCTGCTTAATATTGAAATTCCCAGAAATGGTTAATGCGAGATGGTTAATTCTTCAACATTCCTGCCAAAATTTTGTTCCATCATTTCCAGTTTGTTGATAATTTCAAATCCACTTTCCAATATTTAAAAGGGTGTTTCATCCCCTGTTGGTTTGGGAAATAGAAAATGAGAGCAGAAGGAGTCACCAAGTTACAGGCTATGGAACTCAGTCATCTGAACAGCTATATCTGAGAGGAAGCCTCCAGGCAACAACTATGTCAAATTCCTAAATTGGAATGTTTTCTTTTTTGTTGTTGTTGGTATTGTTGTTGCAGTTGTTTTTTTACTGATTGAGCATGAAAAATTAGAATTAGTAAGAGTAATGTTTTTAAAAGGTGACCAAACACTTTTTCCTAAACTCTTCTTTTTAATAAAAATTTTAACTTAAATCACCATAAAATATAGTTACAATTTTGTTCATGATTGAGTTTCAATCATACATTGTTCAGCACCCTTCACCACTGTGCATTTCCACCACCAGCATCCCCAGTTTCCCTCCCTCCACCATCTCTATGACAGACTATTTTCCTTCTCTCTTTCTGTCTCTCTTTCTGTCGTTCTCTCTTTCTCTCTCTCAAAGGTGGCACTGCCTTACCCTTGGCATGGCGGTTCCACACTCCAGACCAATTGCCCACAGGAACACTACATTCACAGCTTCTGACAGGTGGCACTGGGCCCTTTGGAGTCCCAGATGATCTGGGTGAGTGAAACAGATGCCAGAACAGTCTACGCATGGAGGCAGAATCCTTGGATTCTCTTTCTCCGTACACTCCATCTCCAGCTGAGGTTCCTTGAAAGCTGCATTGCCCCATCTTTCCAGTACACTCTAAATTATTTAAGAGAAGGAAACACCATTGTCACCCCGCCCCCAGATTCCCTCTCTATCAGATGAATCTCTTCTCTGAGTACACACATGGCCAGACTCATTGTCAGGGGAGATGTAATACCAGCATCTGGTGTTAATATCTATTGTTGACATTTTGGGAATGAGAACATGAGCTATTAGAAAAGATGTTTGCTTGTACCTAATTAATGTCCCATTGTATCCCCTCTTGTTGTCATCTCTGCCTCACCATCCTGCCTTGGCATTTTCTTTGACTGGCTAACTTTAAAAGTTAATTATTTCTCTGTTGAATGTTAAATGCCATCATTTCTTAATGCTGCTCTTTAGTGTGAATTATTAGTTATCAAAAATCAAAATGATCTGTGCAATTACTGACACTTAAAACCAGTCTTCTCGCTCATCGCTTTCCTGAAATTGGTGTCCCTGACACCCCCGGAGCCCCCAGAAGATTCAGGATTCTGGCCCCAGGTGTTCTTCTCCTTGCCTTGCTTCCCTAGTGGTGAGCAGAACAAAAGTCTGGTATAGATAACTTCTGACAGAAGGATTGCAGATGGGGCCAAAGCTTCCAAGTTCAGCTTACTACAATTAAATCTTAAATGACTGTTTAAAAATCTCACCGGGCAAGGCTGAAGAGATAGGACTGTTGCCTTGCAAACAGCCAACCCTGGTTCTGTCTCTGGAGGGTGTTTAGTTCCCGAGTCCTACAGGGAATAATAATCTCTGAGCACAGTGCCAGGAAAGAGCAAGGCCCGAGCACCACTGGACGTGGCCCCAAAACAAAAACAAAAACTTCACTAGGCAACTCTGGTAAATAGAGACCAAAGGGAGGAATCTCAGAACAGTCAGAATGATAATACTGGAAGCTTTCCTAGCCTATCCATCTTGGTGGGAAAGTGTGATTCCTTTATTAAAAAATGAGCAGTAAAATATTATAGCGAATAGTTATTGAATGTTTACTTGATAGTAGATTTTCATGAGTTTATCCACAGTGCTATAATGTACAGTAGTATTATTTCCAACTTCAAACTAAGCAAGACAAGGCACTTAAACTTGTGTTGTCTCAAGGATGGGTAGTGGTAGGCGAGGATTTTGTGCTCTTTCTTTGGCACTGTGGCTGTCCAGGCTGAGATGGGGGCAAAGCCAGATAGATCCTCAATTCCTATGGCTTTGTACAGGGACAGAAATACTGTAAAATAGTGCACAAATCATGTGTTCCTCTCAGTTCCTTGTTGAGATGTTCTGGTAACATGGCAGTACATAGATGATTCAAGTCCTTCTCACCTGTTTCTTTTCACTTCTCCATGTCTTAGGCTTTGTGCATTCTCCCTCTTTTGGAAAGAGCTGGGGAAAGGCGGATATTGCAGAAATGGAGGGTTGCTTCTTCTTGGGCCAAATTTCAGGTCTTAACTTAGCCAGGGAGTGTGCCCCAGTCTCTGACCTTTCCTTTCCTTCCTGGTCATTTTGTGTCCAGAAACCAGCACATAGCAAACATTCTTAACCCGATGCTCAGCAGAAGCACATCTGTTGGTGCTTATCAAGTAGGGAAAGATGAAACGCTGACATGTTCTGCATTAACGAGATCAAAAGGAGGCTAATGCCAGCAATGTGGCTGCTGCCAAAATGTCCTGAGAGGATCATCTGGGCGGACTTTGTGTTCTCCTGGAGGCAACCCCATAAATGCCTTCCAGAGCCTTCCTCCTGGCCTCTTCCCGTGGCCAGCCGGCAGTTTTGTGGGTGCTTGCTTCTCTCTCGGGGTGTCTGCAAAGCAGAGGCGGCCCTCTGTTAAGCGCTGCTGACACAAGGCAGGTCTTTTTTTTTTTCTTGCCTGTTCTCACAGAGCGTCTAATGCCATTACCCTCCACTGGGGAGCTTTGAGAAGCTTTATGGCTCTAGCAGGCATGGGGGAACCAATCGCAGGCACTAGCAGCTGATATATGACACTAATATAGGGTTCACTTTTATTCTCAACCTAAAAAAAGATAGATTGTTCCAAGTTTAGACAGGCTGTAAAATCTTGTGCTTCTGGAACCATGCTGCCTTCCCCCGGGACCACTCTAATTGCTTTACATCTGTACAAAGGTTCCTTGTAATCGGGCCTTCTGCCTTCATTTGTCTTCTTTTCAGCCTCTTAGTAAAGACCTTAATTGGTCTTAGTGGGGCTTTTTTCAGTTAGTGCAACTGTACCTTTAGGGCTGAACAAGTACCAGACACTACCTGCAGGGAAGTGGGGAGATGCAAAGACATCAATACTTCTTTACCTTTAACGGTTTAATTAATGTGCTCCGAACAAGGAGAGGCTGGAAGAAAATTCTGCTCCTCTGGGACCCTGCTCCTGATCAGACATAACCAGTATGAGGAGGAATTTTCTAGATTTCTTTCCTGCTCCGGTCTCGGGGAGCATTCATTAGCTTCATAATTGTCTCCCAGTAAACCGCTGTATCAGGTTGCAGCCAGTCCTCTTTGTAGGATCGAGTTCCCTTCCATCAATAGACTGAAAGACTGGATGCATATGTAGGGAAGTAGCCTCTAATTTCTGTTTCTTAGCTACTAATTATTTAATAATGGATTTTATTGCCTATTAAAATGTGGTATGACTTGCTTGTCAGCAAAACTCGATGGAACCTAATCATTTGAGGAGAAGGATAATTGGCACTTGTACAGACGGCTTTTATTGCAAGTGGGCTTTGTTAGTGCAAATAGAGCTCTTTGCCAGGTTTCTTGGTTCTGTTTGAGGGCTGGTCAGTGTTGTGAGGGGTTACTGTATTACAGCCCAGGCGGTTAAATGTGGTATTATTGCAAATTCAGTATGGACTCAGTTATAGATCATAAAGGCTTCTGCTGTGTAGGTACTTTTTCCCTTCTCCGCCCCCCCTCCTCTCCTGCTTTTAAAGGACCCTCGTGGGTTTTGTACCACACTGAAAATTACCTTATGTGCTGGAAAATGCATCAGTGGAGACTTTGTTTAAACAAAGGGCGTTTTTATGATGGATAGAAGAGGCCAAAACTTCTGGATTTCCATCTAGTAAAAATTTGTGTAGGAAAATTGGACCAGTCCCAGTTCCTTAGCAGAATTTCACGAAGGTTTTCCTGTTGCTTAAAAATGACCCCGTAAGGAATGTTGTATAAATTCCAGAAAATTGCCCACAGTATTTCCTAGAGCACATTGAAAAGATGAAGGGGTCCATGGGGCTCGGGTGGGGAGGTCATTTTGGAAGAGAACTCATTCACTGTAGAGAAGACAGGGCCAACACAAGTATTTGGGCTCTAAATGGGAGGTGCTGGCAAGCTGTGTTGAGCAGAAGGCAGTCAGGGTAGGCTCTTGGGTAAGGAGCATTTTGCAGTGTCACTGAAAAGAGTGGGAGGAGCACATGCAGAGAGCAGACTGGATCACGACCCCAAGCTTTGTGTCACAGTTATCTCCTTCCCCTACCTTTACTAACCTCTCCATCCTTTATACCCTGAATGCATTGAAGACCACCTTCCTTTATGGAAAGTATTCCTGTATTCTTTTTTAGGGTGGGTGGAAGACATACCATTTGTGCTCAGGGCTTACTACTGACAATGATTGTGGGACCATATGGGATGCTGGGAATGGAACCCTGGTCAGATCCATGCAAGGCAAATGCCCCCCCACTGCTATACTATCATTCTAATCCCACTCTGCCCTGTGTTCTAACCCAAGAAGGTCATTTAAAACCTGTAATGATGTCCAACTTTGTATGTTTTTGTTTGTATCTTTTCTTCACAACTTTGTAAAGTTTTTCTGACTTCTAATGACAATCCTTTGGTCTAACTGGAATAGAAGATGCATCCTCGTATCTCCCTTGGAAACCATACCTATTCCTTATCCTTTGAAGACCAACATGCTCTTAGCCCTTCTTTTAAAATTCTATAACCTCGGTGAAGACCTGTGCATTGTGCCAGTTAACATTTGGCCTTTGTAGACACGGAAGGGAAAAGTTCAGTTTCATGGTGAAACTGAAAATCAGGTTGAAGTACATAGCTCTATCTCTTAGAGGTCAAGTTTTGGAATTTCTATAATTTAACATCTATAATAAATGTGCCAAAAGAGGAAAGAAAGCCAATTTTTAAGTTATATAAAGGGTGTGTGTTATACATTGCCATTACATTTTCTTGAGCCAAATCTACTGTAAATAGAAGACTAATTTAAAGGTATATATAATAACTGAAATAAACAGTCATGAATTATTTTGGTAGTTGACTTGGGATGTGCGAATTCATTAGAATAAGGATAGATGCTGGCAATGGCCATCTTTGTATTAAAGACTATGGTAACCTCTTGAAAGGTAGAACCCATGGTTCCATCGTCACATCTGTTTTTGTGTGTGTGTGTTCAAGACTATGCTTTCCTTGGGTAGGAAAAATTTATTTTTTCTTCCCTCCCTTCCTTCTTTTCTTCCTTCTTCCTCCCTTCCTATATTCCTTCTTTTCTTCCTTTTTCTTCCTCTTTCTCTCCCTCCTTCCTTCCTTCCTTCTTTTCCTCCTTCCCTTTCTCCCTCCTTACACCCTTCCTCACTCCCTTCCTGTCTTCCTTATTTCTTCTTTTCCTTTCTTCCAAGCTTCTTTCCTTCCTTCCTCTTCTGGATCTTACCCTTCTAAATGTTATTGGTAAATAAATTCAGCCAGAGGATACTATAATCGCTCTTAGTTGGGACTTTTTTTTCTCATGTTGATATGAATTTCAGAATAAGGAGAGAAGATTTTTCTAAAACATGCCACTTTACTGATTTATTTGCAGTTATGTACTTTCAAAAACTACTTCCATGTTCAGGGAGATGGTTCAGAAGGCTCAAGTACAAAGTATGCAGGAGCCTCGTGGTCTGTTCTTCACACTGCATGATCCCTGGGATCTCTACCAGATGGGTCCCCAAATCCAAAACAAAGCAAAATACTATTGGTTTGCCTTTGTTTGGGGGTCACACCTGATCATGCATAGGGATTACTACTGAATCTGCCTTCAGAGAATGCTCAAATGGGTCCTTAGGGAGCAAACCCAGGTCAGATGTGTGCAAGTCAAACACCATATCCACTGTACTAGCCATCAAAAACAAACTTTCTGTCCCTAAGTTTCCTGCCTGTAGCTCACCCCTAAGATTGCCTGGCAATACTTTTCATGGAGGTCTACCTTCTCCTCTCTTTCCCACTTCAGACTCTATTCAGCACTGCACAAACCCTCATGCACAAGACTTACCCCATCTGCCATCATCTAAGCACCATATCTTAGGTCCTAACCTCTCCAGCAATCATTGGTCCCTTATCCACCACAGATACTACTCAAGAGAGAAGCAGGTCTAAGCCTGCCAAGAAAGGACCAGGGACGTCTGCACAGCCAGTTTGGCTTGCAGAATAGTGCACAAAAGGGGAATTAGGTGAGACATGGTCCCAGAACTCTGAGTCTACAGGGGTTCAAGTGAAAGGGCCTGATAAAGACCCCCTTGTGCATGAGACTCAGGACAAGAGCTCCAGTGCTTGCATATGAACAATCTACATTGTCTGTCTCTTCCAATAACCTCTATCTTAATGTCCTGCAAAAAAAAAAAAACAACAAACCAAAATGTAATCAGAGAAATTAAATGGCTCCAAATCTTGTTGAAAAGAGCTAAACAGATGAATTATTTATTATGTCATCATTGTCTCTGGACACAGGTGGAAGTGTTCAATATTGGACAATTTTTGGGTTCTGTACATAGGATGTATTGGGACACATAGTTGAAATCTGGATTTTGATTTTAAAGTATAAAGTGGGTTTTAGAATTTAAAATACAACATACTGCTATGTGGATGCAGGGAACGCCCTGTCATGCTATGAAAGGACCATGTAAGGGAAAATTGTAACCAAGGGACATTAGGAGTGTTTTCAATTTTAGGAGTTCAAAAAAGAAACAAAGCAGTATATTGTCATAGTTCACACAAAGTAAGGCAGTTTTACGCTTGCTGAGATTTGTAAAACCATCTTTGTTAAACCTCTGATGGTGGGGTTGGGAAGAATGAATAGTGTTTCTAAAGAGCACAGGGCTACTGAGTTTCCTCCTTTGAAATATGGTGCATGGGCTTCTAATGTACAATTAGTTGGGTCCAAATTTCAACAAGAAGTTAATACTCTATAATCTTTTTCTTGTGTTAAAGTTAGCTAGAATCTCTAACAGTGAAATTTCTGATTGTGATGATCTTGGTTGTAAATGAAGCTGTTTATGTAATTGTGGGTATTTTTGAGGAAGGGGGAGTAGTTACACTTTCAGTGATCTTGATCTTTTACAAGATATTCAATTAGTCTTCACCAGTGACAGATAGCAGTTCCTGTAAAATGAACACTTTTCCCTTCAAAAACAAAAATCTTTTGGGAAGTCATTTTGTACCATCTTCACAAGAAAACAAAGCAAGAATCCTGAAATCCTCAAATGATTAATTGATTGATTGGTTGGTTGTTGGGCCACACCAGCTGTACTAAGGAGTTACTCCTGGCACTGAACTCAGAAATCATCCCTGGCAAGATGGGGGACCATATGGGTGCCGGGAATCCAACCAGGTACCTCGAAGGTTGGCTGCGTTCAAGGCAAATGCCCTACCGCTGTGCTATCTCTTTGGCCCTGAAATAGACTCTTATCGATCTGTGTTTTTCATTATTTCAAGAGATGGTAATATTAGGGGGACACAGTCCAGACTTACTTTTACTCATCTAGAACCTCACAGTAATACCCAGGCCAAAGTGGATTAAATGAACACCAGAGCGAATGTGAAACACCTGGCCTACTGTGGCCTAATATTAGCTGTCTTTACCACTTCATTTGCTCAAAGAAAACTGGGAGTAAAAACAAGGCAAGCAAGGAGTTCTAATAGAAACATATCACCCAGTGGAGCGACAGCATCCCGTACAACTAGCCTGCTTCCAAGGATCTGAATTTATCTTTCCAAATGCATTTTATACCCATAGCCCAGCATTTCTCTAGAAAAGTGGCATTTAGTTTCTCCATTCAGACCTTTAAAAATGAGCTACTATATCCAGATCTTCAAACATGGATCCTTGATCATAAAGCCTGAGTGGAGTGACAAAGAAGAGATAAAAATGATCCCCGCACCAACCAGAGACCATTAGTTGCTGCCTCCTTATGGCTACCACCTATGTCCCATTGTGGCCACTGTGCCCAAGTAGATGCTAATAGGGACCAGTGAACCACAGAAGATCTGTGAGGTTACCTGCTAACCTGCTCTGCCAAAACCAGAGCCCATAAAAATACCCCGCAAGGAAGGAATCCCAAAAAGCAAAAGGGGAGGCTGATATTAGAAGGATGGGAATAAATCTACAAAAAACCAAGATGTAAAAGCAGACCTAGCACAAAAAGCTGGAGATGCCAATAGGGTCCCGGATATCAGGTGATCTGAACTCCCTAGTTCTCATGTGAAGGGATTTAGTCCTGTTTGAGGATTCCTTCTGCTGTTTTATTTCAGTTCCTGAAAGACATTGTTGGCTCTTGAAAAGTTGCTAACCAACGTGTAAATATGTAAACAGGAAATGTCAATCTTCTCTCCCTACTCACCTTATGAAGAACACTTGATCAAGACCTCATGGGATGTGAAAATGGCTTTCTTGTGTACTTGGTCATTAAAAATGGGAGTTAGGAAGTTGTATCCTATTAATGATTGTCTGCTCCTGCCCTGCATGAAAGACCAGGCCTGTGCATGAGAAGAATAAAACTGGATAGTTTGAGAGAAAGAGAAAATGAGGCAAAATAATCATTTTTAGGACAAAATATTTAGTTACGTTTTTGGATCTGGCATCTTTCGTAAATGCCTTGCTCCTTTGCTGTGCTCAGTAGACCTCATTTTAGATTTGTAGATTGTGATTTGACTTTCATTTGGTCGCAGTCTCCTAAGCAGGATTCCAGGAGCCCAGGGACACCCCCCTCATTTTACTGTACACAGGCTTGATTGATGGATCAGTGCAATCCTGCTAAGGCCCAGCAGTCTGGGGCACCAGGCTCATCCTGGTGGTTCTCAGCATACCTTGCAGTGCCAGGGATTGAATTTAGGGTTTAATGGATGCTGAATATATTCAGCTATTTGAACTATGATCCTGGCCCCCTGACTCTTTTCTAGAGCTTTACTGGACGAATTTAATTTTAAAGCTCAGTCTAAACAATGATTAGACTTCTGAAATGTCATTCTCAGTCTCCATAAAAGAACCTGGTACCTTTAAATCCTCTAGTCATATTTCCAAGGCTAAATCAGAGTCCAGGAACAGCAGCCATGTACCAGAGAAGCAAGAAGGGGAAAACTCTCAAGGTGAGTCAGTTGAGCTTAGATCACATGCTCCCTGGGTAAGTTAATTCCCCATAGTTAGGTGATTGGATTCTTTGGAAGAATTTCAGCTCTAAAAGCTACTAAGCAAAATAAAACTTGCTGAAGCTAGAGCATTTCAGAAAGGTCTAGTGATGAGCGTAAGCACATTTTTTTCTATATGTCTGCTTTCTATATATCTGTTTTCTATATGTATATATGCTTATAAATCATACATATGTTCTATACTCTTGCACATTTAAGGAATTCTAATTTAGGGTAGACTTAAAATGTTGACAATTCAAAGAGAAAAGTTAGAGTCTATGAAGTGATTATTATGGAAACCCAACTGAGCCTTTCCTGGAAATGCCAGAACCACAAAGATATTTTACCATTTGAAATGAAGGCAAAT
This sequence comes from Crocidura indochinensis, assembly GCA_004027635.1. Classification (NCBI taxonomy): domain Eukaryota; kingdom Metazoa; phylum Chordata; class Mammalia; order Eulipotyphla; family Soricidae; genus Crocidura; species Crocidura indochinensis. The sequence goes on along the minus strand of PVKC010014576.1, from coordinate 3,269 downwards.
GCTTATTTATGCAGACCTCAGGATTCCATTCCTAGGGCACTGTCATTTATTACTTCCATCAGCAGGAATGGTTCCTTTTAACATCATATTGGGTGTTTACACTGATGACAATTAAGGATGGTGAAATATTTCAAATAAAATAAGAACCAGACCAGCATGCAGAATAAAACTATAGTCCTCACGGAGCCCTCCTTCCTCGCTTGCCTTCCTCCTCTTCTACTTCTCCCCCTTCTCATTTCTCTACCCCATATTTCTTCACTGCTTTTCCATCTTCTTCTTTTTTTTTACTTCTTTGTTGAGAAGGTTGAGTAGCGATTGAACAACACAAGTCATCGAGATTTTGTATCAGATGAGACATTCAATTCCTAAAATACTGTAATAGGACCTAATGTTACTTCTCTGAGGAAAGTAAAACATGCCTTGTGGTTTTCAAAAAGTAAGTTTGAAAAGCAAAATCTTAAGTTTGTTTCCTCATATTCTATGCTAGAAAAATTTATTTTTAAAAGTAGAAATATTCATCTGTACATGTGCCAGGATAATAGTATTTTTAAACTTGAAGTAGTAGCACTACAACATAATTAGATCTCAGATCTGTGTCATCAAAAATTAATGCCTATATATTAGAGTAAGTTCATTAGTTCTACTACTATATATATACTAGGTATAATATACTATCTATAATATACTAGAGTAAGTTCTTTGTTCATTCTTTCTTTTAATTAGAAATGTGTTTTTTTTTAACTTGGAAAGAATTTTCAGTGTGTATTGTCCCAAATAGGGAAATCTTAGGACTTAGAAATCTAGTATCTTTTAACAATTTCTAGGGCTATAGAGAGGTCCTGGTTATTCATTTAAATATTTATTTATAAACAGATACTCAACTGACTTTGCTCAAGAACAATGCAAGGTACTAAGATATAAACCTCTGGAGTTGCAGTAAGTACCTGAAGCTGTCCACTTTAGGGAAGGAGGCAGGTTCTCAGCTCTCTAGTGGTGAAAGTGTTATAAGAACTATGATTTGATCTCGATAGCTCTTGAGGTGACACCAGCTTCATCTTGAAATAAAAACAGAGTCTTGGAGATATGTATCTTTGCAGCCTTTTCAACTCTTTTTGCACTCAATTATTTTTATTAACAGACAGATGGAAATCTGATGGGGCTTCATACTTTTAAAAAAATATTATCTTTTCATTCTATGAACTATTATTCTGCATCTACCTTGATATGTTTATGGAAGCAGTAACATAGCTACCAATGCCTATTTACTGAGCATATGGAGTGGCACCGTTTTCACCTTTGTAGCTATAAAACTAGTTTCATATTTTCTTGGAAGTATAATTTCTGCGTCAAAAAAGAATGTCTTTAAGGTATCATCAGTATTAGTTCCTAATTGTTACAAAGTTTTTGAAGGGACTCTAGAAATATCTATGCTGATGAAATGACATTGTTTTCCTAGAACTTATTGTTTATATAGTTGTATGTATATTATTTTAATATAATTTTCAATAATTTTATCTGTGTCTCATATTTGTTGCTGTAGTATACTCTGTACCCTGTTCTTTAATTCTCCTCTGAATATTTTATTTAGAAAAAAATTGAAACAATTTGGATAAATCTTTTCCCCTTAAAAGTTTCACCTCCCATCCTCATAAAGTAGCATCAAGCTCTCTCATCTCTGGCCTTAATAGTTGTTCTGTAATGTTCACATATTTTTGCTAATTATTTTTTTATGACTGGGATCTTTTAGTAGATTATAAACTGCTCAGCTACAGAAACTCTACTTTGAATATTTTATATACATAACTAGCAGAGCATGCTACACTTCAAAATTTATTTTAATGATTAATAAATACACTTTCTTTTTATTTCAGCAGCTACCATAAAAAAGGCATAGTCAAGTTCATGTAATCATATACTTTCAAATATCATGCTCCCTATCATTAGTTTTCTCACATTAATTAGGAAAGTAGGAAGATTGGCTCACTAGATAATCTCTACAGTTGTTTATAACAGAAAAGTAAATTTCTGTTTTACTTATTCATTTATTTATTTGGGGTGGGGTGTCTGAGTAGTGCAAGGTTGACCTGGAAGCATTCCCATTGATTCAAGATCAGCTGAGTTTGGCCAGTGTTCAGTGAATAAAACCTGAAGGTGCTGTGCTAATCATTATCCTGGCCACCACTGCAATAGTATTTGGGGATCTCATAGACTGTATACAGTGATGCTCATGTGACCGAGGTCAACCACATGCAAAACATATTGGACCACAGAGCTAAATCAGGCAAATCACTCACTTCACTTGGGGCCTGAGTTCTATTCCCAGCACCACATATGGTCCCATGAGCACTGCCAAGACCCATTCTTGAACTCATAGCAAGGAATAGTCCTGACTGAGTAAGTCCAAGGATGTTCCTCTTCCAAAACTAACCAAAAACAAACCAAAAAGATGTGTCTTAACCCCTGTATTATCTCTCCAGCCACTACAAATTTATTGATTTTTGTGGTATTTAACACAACATCACTCACATCCAAAGCATACATTTCACCAAGAAACTGGATACCCCATCCCTATCTAGTTTTTAGTTAGCAAATAGAAATATGTTTTTTATCAAGATTTAAGGCTGATATAATCTCATATCTAGACAGGTCATAACTTCTTTTTCAGTCCGTTTTCTTGGCTGTAAAAGATGGGTTCGACAAAAGATGAATCAGATTTGTTACTCGTAGTTGCTTGCTGAATGGGGCTCAGATTGTGAATGCAGAAACAATTAGAAATATTACCATGCCCAATGTTGTTTCAAATAAATAATGTATTTTATATTGGTCTAAATGTATAAAACCTATTACCAAACAGCTCAATGGTAATTAAAAGCATTTCCTGTGGGGCTGGAGTGCTAGTACAGCAGGCAGGGTATTTACCTTGCCTGCAGTTGACCCAGGTTTAATCCCTGGCACCTGTTATGATCTGTGCTTTGAGCTATCCCAAAGTGATCCTTGAATGCAGAAACAGGAGACAACATGAGCACTACCAGATGTGTCCTTCCCCTCAAAAAAACATTAACTATGACTTAATTTATTTTTCAACTACTATCCACCAAAAAATAAAATATTTGGTGAATGAATAACTGGATCACATGTCCCAATATCTTCCTTTTATTTCCCCGAATCTTCCAATCAGGTCAGCTTTTTTCATATAGCAGGACACAAATATCCTCACTTCCCATTCGACTATAGCGTGTAGAGTTGTGTTTATTTTGACATCTCTCAAT
>PVKC010014575.1:0-22061 GCA_004027635.1 Crocidura indochinensis | reverse complement strand
CCCTCAATATTCTGGAAGATCTTGGAGATGGCCAGAAAGCTAATGATGACATCATTGTCAACTGGGTGAACAGAACTTTGAGTGAAACTGGAAAGTCATCTTCCATTCAGAGCTTTAAGGACAAGACAATCAGCTCTAGTTTGGCAATTGTGGATTTAATTGATGCCATTCAGCCATGCTGCATACACTATGACCTTGTCAAAAGTGGCAATCTAAAAGAACATGACAAGCACAATAATGCCAATTATGCCGTGTCAATGGCTAGAAGAATTGGAGCCAGGGTTTATGCTCTCCCCAGAAGACCTGGTTGAAGTAAAGCCCAAGATGGTCATGACTGTGTTTGCCTGCTTGATGGGCAAAGGAATGAAGAGAGTGCAATACAACCAACTGAAGCAAACATAGCCTGGCTCCCAGGTGCATGGTTAGCAAGTTAGCTATTGCCAGGTGACATGCTCATGTCTTAGGGCATTATTTGTCATTTTTCATGTTGATCCCGCAATTGTGTAAGGACTTGAGTTTTAGTAACCAGACTAGCTTCATCATGTGAGCCTGGGAGAGGGGAAGATTTTTCAGGGAAAATAAATCAATCTTTCCCATAGTCCAAGTTGCATTTGTCATGCCTACCTTCCTGAAAAGTGCTCATAGCCAAATAAAATTTTGTATCTTCCATCTAGATGGCTGTCCTTGACATCTCCTGATGCTATATGCTGCTTCAATATACCTCTCTTCCTTCATAGCGTGTCCACCTCTTAGTACTTACTTAGATGATTGGATAGGAATGTTATTATACAATAATTTTGTTTCCCAATATGTTACTTCTCATTCCAGAACTGTGGCCAGAGGGTATTTCGATGAGTATCCTTTGTTCACCTTTAAGTACTGAAAATTTGCAGAAGTAATTGGCTGTGCAGAAGCTTTTTCTTTTGTTTTCTTCTTAAAAATCAGTATCTTTTTTACAGTATTCTTTCTACATGATTCTGTTTTGTACATTTAAGAATATTTTGATTACATTAAATAAGACTGTGATTTTGCTAATTTTATAAAGGGGTCTTCAAGTCAGGAAGAACACATCCTAGCTACGTAGAGGAAAAATGAATCTTGAAGTTGCATCTTCAACTCTTACACCAAAGCTGTATACAGTGGGGACATTCTGTCTTCTTTTTTTTTTTGTTTTGTTTTTTTTTGGGTCTCACCCAGCATTGCTCAGGGGTTACTCCTGACTCCATGCTCAGAAATTGCTCCTGGCAGGCACTGGGGACCATATGGGGCACCGGGATTCGAACCGATAACCTTTTGCATGAAAGGCAAACTCCTTACCTCCATGCTATCTCCCGAGCCCCGGGACATTCTGTCTTAAAGAATCTTGGTCATTCTATACTTATTTGTTACAAAACATGTATCATCAAACTCTCTCTTTACATCTCAAATACTGTGGAGTCTGACCCTTCTGAGAAGAGAGTTGGTTCAGAAGTTAGTGTACATTAGGACAAGTATGCTAAGTATACATTACATTTTCTCATTTTACACCTGAAACAAGGAGGTAAGGTCACTATGGTATAAAAACATATATGTAGAACTTAACATACTCTTCTTGCTTTTGTTATGCATTTGCTTTATTATTCAAGATCATAGTGTTCCTCTTCACTCTTAAAAGTAATGTAATCTGATAGCAAAGTATTAGCTTAAATAAAGGCATTTCCATAATAAAAAGAAGTTGTGACTTATAAATCATATGGAGCTATTAAGAAAGTATGAAATCATGCAGTCGACTGCAATGAAGATTGAAATGGAGGGTATCATGTTTTGTGAATTAGGTCAGATACAGAAGTACAATTACCAGATGATGTCACTCATCTTTGTAACATACAGAGATAAAAGTACTGCATATTATCAAATAATGAAAAACATTTGAGCTTTTGTTACAAAACTGATTACCCAAGTCATTGCTGAAGAAAAGGAGGGATGAAGAATAAAGACAAGATCAGTGGTGAAGGGGAAGAAAGTTTGGTGGCTATGCAATGTAGTAACTGCATATCAGGACCATCAACTTTGACAATATTTGAACTATACTTCTTAAAATATCATAAAATGAAACGTCAATAAATTGATTCCAAGGACTACATCACAATACTTATAGTGGAGTAATAATAAGAGCTACTTTTGACTTCCTTGAAATCAGGCAAGCAAGAAAACGGTTGATTTAACAACATTATGTTACTCCATAATGATGCATCTGTAAATGAATAATTAAGGAGAAATCCGGATTTTCAGACAAAAAATAAAGACTTTTGTGGTTGGGATAACTATAGGAATTTGTTTCCAGTTTAACTACCTTAAAAGAGATGAGGCCATCTTAGTGAACTGTGGGATCTCACATAGCTCTTTTCTATCATTAATGCAATTATGTACACCAAAATATGAATTCAACACAGAGTCCTGCCTGACGACCAGCAGGAAATTTTGTTGTATTTAGGCAGCCACACCAGAAAACAAGCACCCTGTGGTGTTAAAATTTATAACAGCTGAGACTTGGGACAACGGACTTTGAGAAGCATTTTTTTCCTTCTTTGAGTAGAGAATGTTTTTCTATTGTCTTTATTGTCCTCTTTTATTTCTTTAAGTAGTGTTTTGTAGTTTTGGAGTTTTTTTTGGTATGTCTTCCACCCCTATAATTGATTCTGAGGTATTTCATTTTTTAATAATTGCTATATTTAAACACAGTGCTTACAAACAATTGTAATTGGGTTTCAGTCACAACAAGAACACCCCCTTCACCCATGCAAACTTCTCATCACCAATGCCCCCATCAGAATAGGAAGCGATTTTAATATGAGATTTAAGGTGCTGGGAAATTATTTGGGGTTATTCTGAGCATCCAAACTTCTAGATACCCAGCTCTGTTTTTGAATTCACTAAACTGAGCAACAAGCAACTGAGAACTGGAAGGTTCGATGAGAGTTAACAACCAGTATTGTATTTACTATGGGTCAATTATCAGATTCAGTTCAGTTGCCTTTTATGATTTATATAGCCTTACTATGTTTCTTTATATCCCACATATGTCCCTTTCCTTTGACTTATTTTCCTCAATGTGAGATTCTTGGTTTCATCCATTGAGGCTAATCTGGGGAAGGACAAATTTCTTGCTTTCACTTTTCCTTGTTATTGAGTAGTATTGCAGTATGCCTATATAATAACCAAAATTTCTTTATGCGTTTACCTTATCTTTGACACTTGGGGCTATTTCCAGATCTTGGCTATTGTGATTGTGCTGCAATTAATGTAGGAAGGGTCACTTTTATCTAAATAGGATTGTTTTTCTCATTTTATGATGACACCAAGTGATGTTCAGGGGTTACTCCTGGCTTAGCACTCAAGAATTACTCCTGATGGTGCTCAGGGGACATATAGGATGCTCGTGACCAAACTCAGATTGGTAGCATGCATGGCAAGTTCCCTACCTGCTGTACTATTGCTCCATATCCCAAAAGGATCTGACCTTTTTGATAGATGCCAAAATGTGAGATAAAGCTCAATTTTCAATTTTATGAGATGTTTCTATGTTGCTGTCCAAAGAGGTTGAAGCAATTAATTAATGATGAAGGAGCTAGTTCTATGCTGTGTGAGAAAAATATCTGTTAAGCAAATAATATTGCTCAAAGAAAACAACAATATGTGAAAACTGAATTCTAAACTTAGCTCATTCCATACACAAAAGGTGATTAAAAACTAATTAAAGATTTCACAAAATAGAACTCTGCTAGAACTCTGTCTCCTGTGCTGTGCTGCATTCTCAGCCTGACTACACCCTGTTTGTGGCTTCATCTGTTTAGGGCTAGCCTTCCCTGGAGTTGATATGCCCAGAGAGGGAGAAGCCGCTGAACTCTGCTGGAACACTGATGCCAGCAACTCTCTGTCTCCGGTGCTGTGCTGCATTTTTGGCCTTATTTCATCCTGTTTCTGGCTTCATCTGCAGATGGCTAGATGTCACTGAAGGTAAGTTGATACACCCAGAAAGGGAGAAGCCAGAAGAGCATGGCTGCTCAGTTTGCTAAGCGGCCTTGCACATCATTTAGCCAATGAATACAACCAGAACACATAGAAAAACCCACAATACAAGTGTGACAATGGGGAAACAATGCAGGCCAGCACCAGACATAGAAAATGAATATGACTACTTTCATGACCGAAACAAGGCCGCCAACTAGTCACTCTCTCGGATAAGGTGTTTAGAGTCGCAATATGGAAGATGTTCACAGAACTTCAAGAAAGTGTAGAAGAGAACACTAATAAGAATCAAGGAAACATGAAGATAGAAATTAGAAAACTCCAAATTTCATGTCAAATAACAGGTCTGAAAAAGTCAATAGATTAATTGAAGAAAAAAATGGATGAGCTTTCCCACAAGTTAACAGCAACTGAGGATAGAATTAGTGTACTGAAAGATGAGATGAATAACAACTCCATTCAGCAGAAGTGATTGGAAAAAAGCCTTAAAGCAAATTATCAATCAATGGAAAAATTACTCAAAGAATGTGAAATAAATAATGAAAATAGAAGTCTATGATAAGCTCAACAGAAACAAGAATCATTGAAGTCCCAGAAACCCAGGAAGAAAAGCTCCAGGAATAATTAACAATCAAGAGCATCACTAAAGAGAAACTACCAGAGCTAAAGAATACATGCGATCAAATCCTGCATGCTCAAGGAGTACCAACTAAAAGAGATCCCAGAAAAAACACCCCAACACATCCTAGTCACAATGACGAATCCCACAGATAGAGACAGAATTCTGAAAGCAGCAAGATGAAAAAGAGAAATTACATTCAAGGGAACATCCTTGAGATTTACCGAAGACCTGTCATCAGAAACACTCAAGGCCAGAAGGTAGTGGTGGGACATAGTGACAAAACTCAATGAAATAAATGCTTTGTCTCGAATACTGCACCCAGCAACACCAACTTTCAGATTTGAAGGGAGGATACATGGCTTCACAGAAAAACAACAGTTCAGAAACTTTACAGACTCTAAAACAATCTTAAAATAAAAACTGAAATACCTATTTTAAGACAAGACTGACCAACAGACACACCACACTTTGATAGAAAAATGGCACTAAATCCCAGGACAATTCTTTCTCTCATTGTCAATTGACTAAATGCACCAGTTTAGAGACACCGAGTGACTAAATGGATCAAAAATCTCAATCTAACATTCTGCTACCTACAAGAAACACACCTGAATAGTCAGAACAAACATAGACTCAAAATAAAAGGCTGGAGGAAAATTATCCAAGCAATAAACACCCAAAAAAAGCTGGATGGGCCATACTAATATCAGATGATGCGAACTTTGTACTCAGGAAAGTTATAAGGGACAAAGATGCACATTTTGTATTAATCAAGGGATATGTACAACTGGAAGAAATCACTAACCTAAAAATATATGCGCCGAATGAGGGGCCAGCAAAATATTTCATACAATTGTTGACAAATCTGAAAAATAATATCAATAACACAATAATTGTGGGATACCTCAACATTGTCAACAATTGATAGGTCAACCAGACTGAAACCCAACAAGAATATATTAGACATGAAAACAAAAATGGAAGTAAGAGGCCTAGTAGATATATATAAGACACTCCACCCCCAGAAACCTGGATACACATTCTTCTCTAATGTACATGGGACATTCTCCAGGATAGACTACATGATAACACATAAAACATACCTCCATAATATCAAGAGGATAGAAATTTTGCAAGCTACCTAAGCTGACCACAAGGCTCTAAAATTAGATGTGAACGACAAAGGGACACAGAAGAAAAAAAATTTAATACCTGCAAGTTTAACAACCTAATACTGAATAAGCAGTGTGTCCGAGATGAAATCAAAGAGTAAATCAAAACCTTCCTGGAAACAAATAGAAATACAAACTATCAGAACCTATGGGACACAGCAAAAGCAGTACTGAGCAGAACATTTATAGCTTTGCAATCGCACATCAGGAAAGAAGAAAGAGCATACCTGAATAGCTTAAGACACAGCTCATAGAATTAGAAAGTGCTCAATAAAAGGAAACAAGAGTAGGGAGACAGAAGGAAATAACAGAGTTGAGTCCAGAAATCAATAAAGTGGAAAGACAAAAAAGAATCCGAAAGACCAACCAAAGCAGAAGTTTGTTCTTCGAAAAAATAAACAAGATGGATAGACCACTGTCAAAACTAACAAAGAAATAGAGAGAAACTTGATAACTTGTATTAGGAATGAAAAAGGAGAGATCACTACTGATATGGCAGTGACTCAAAGGGTAATCAGAAACAACTTTGAGAAACTCAATGCAACTAAAAATGAGAATCTGGAAGAAATGCATAAATTCTTGACCTTTTATAATCTTCCACAGTTGAATGAAGAGGATGTAGCATATATAAACACCCCCATAACTATTGCGGAAATTAATACAGTAATCAAATGTCTGCCCCAAAACAAAAGCCCAGGCCCAAAAGGATTCACTAATGAGTACTTTCAAAACTTTCCAGAGGAACTACTACCAATCTTGGGAAGACTCTTTCATGAAATCGAAAAAACTGGAACACTTCCAAATAGCTTTTATGAAGCCAACATCACCTTGATACTTAAACCAGACAGACATGATACCAAAAAAGAAAATTACAGACCAATATCGCTGATGAACACAGATTCAAATATCCTCAACAAAATCCTGGCAAATGGGATTCAATGCCTCATTAAGATTATCCACTATGATCAAGTAGGTTTCATCTGAGGAATGCAAGGCTGGTTTAACATCCGTAAATCTATCAACATAATACAAAACATCAACAACAAGAAAAATAAAAACTACATGATCATGTCAATAGATGCATAGACATCATTTGATAAGTTTCAACACCCATTCTTGATCAAAACTTTCAGCAAGATGGGAAAGAAAGGAACCTTTCTCAAAATAGTTAGGGCCATCTACCATAAGCCAGTGGCCAATATTATCCTCAATAGAGAAAAACTAAAAGCCTTCCCTCTAAATTCTGGTACGAGACAAGGCTGCCCTCTCTCACCACTCCTATTCAACATAGCACTGGAAGTACTTGCTATAGCAATTAGGCAAGAAAAAGATATCAAGGGAATCCAGATAGGAAAGGAAGAAGTCAAGCTCTCACTTTTTGCAGATGACATTATACTCTACTTAGAAAACCCTAAAGACTCTACCAAAAACCTTCTAGAAACAATAAACTCACATAGCAAGGTGACAGGCTACAAAATTAACACACAGAAATCAATGGCCTTTCTATATACCAATAACAATAGGGAAGAAATACACATTAAGAAAACAACCCCATTCACAATAGTGCAACTAAAACTCAAATATCTTGGAATCAACTTGACTAAACATGTGAAGGACCTATATAAAGAAAACTATAAAATTCTGATCCAAGAAATAAGAGAGGGCATGCGGAAATGGAAACACATACCCTGCTCATAGATTGGTGTTGTGTAACTTTTATGATATTGTTTTTGCCTATCATCACCCCTCGATCTTCCAGGTGGGGGTGATTAACAAATGTGAATAAAGAGTTTGTGGGGGAGGCAATTGAGGTCTTTTGACAGAACTGACGGCGAGGTGAGAGGGCTGGAGAGACTGTCAAAAAGCTTCTTTGCTGAACCTTTTGTCCTTCTTTCTGCCACTATCTTTTCCCAATGTCTCTGTTTTCTCCGAAAATTTTTCAAGCACCATGGTGCACTGCCTGTGGGCTGGGCCTCTCCCTCCTGATGGTCACACCCCACATCAATCTGCAGTAGTTTGAAGCTTTCCAAGACACCCTCTTCCTCTGAGTCCCATTGGAGGCCTTCTGGCTCCTGCATGGATTACAATCATTAAAATTTACAATAGTTATCAAAGAGCATGGTATTGGAATAAAAACAGGTCGTCAGATCAGTGGAATAGGCTTGAATACTCCCCAGATATACAATCACCTAATTTTTGATAAAAGAGCAAGAAATCCCAAACAGAGCAAAGAAAGCTTCTTCAGCAAGTGGTGTTGGCACAACTGGCTAGCCACTTGCAAAAAAAATTGAAATTAGATCCCCAGTTAACATCATTTACTAAGGTAAAACCCAAATGGATTAAAGACCTCGATATCAGACGCAAAACCATAAAATATATAGAACAACACATAGGCAAAATGCTCCAGGACATTGAGACTAAAGTCATCTTCAAGGAGGAAACTGCACTCTCCAAGCAAATGAAAGCAGAGATTAACAGATGGGAATATATTAAGCTGAGAAGCTTCCGCACCTCAAAGGAAATAGAGCCTAGGATACAAGAGCCACCCACTGAGTGGGAGAAACTATTCACCCAATACTCATCAGATAAGGGGCTAATTTCCAAAATATATAAGGCACTGACAGAACTTTACAAGAAAAAAACAACCAATCCCATGAAAAAATGGGGAGAAGAAATGGACAGACACTTTGACAAAGAAGAAATACGAATGGCCAAAAGACACACGAAAAAATGCTCCACATCACTAATCATCAGGGAGATGCAAATCAAAACAACGATGAGGTACCATCTCACACCTCAGAGATTAGCACAGATAACAAAGAATGAAAACAATTAGTGCTGGCGGGGATGTGGAGAGAAAGGAATTCTTATCCACTGCTGGTGGGAATGCCATCTAGTTCAATCTTTATGGAAAGCGATATGGAGGTTCCTCCAAAAACTGGAAATCGAGCTTCCATAATATCCAGCATACCACTCCTAGGAATATATCCTTTGAACACAAAAGTACAACATAAAAATCCCTTCCTTACACCTATATTTGTTGCATCACTATTTACCATAGCAAGACTCTGGAAATAACCAAGATACTCTTTAACAGATGAATGACTAAAGAAGCAGTGGTACATATACACAATGGAATAATATGCAACTGTCAGGAGAGATGATGTCATGAAATTTTCCTATACATGGATGTACATGGAATCTATTATGCTGAGTGAAATAAGTCAGAGAGAGAAAGATGCAGAATGGTCTCACCCATCTATGGTTTTTAAGAAAAATGAAAGACATTCTTGCAGTAATAATTTTCAGATACAAAAGAGAGAAGGGTTAGAAGTTACAGCTCGCCTCATGAAGCTCCCAACAAACGGGGATGAGTTTAGCTATAGAAATAACTACATTGTGAACTATCCTAATAATGAGAATGTATGAGGAAAATAGAAAACCTATCTAATGTATAGGCAGGGGTTGCGGTGGGGAGGAGAGAGATTTGCGACATTGGTGATGGGGATGTTGCACTGGTGGTGGGTGGTGTTCTTTACATGACTGAAACCCAAACACAGTCATGTATGTATCAAGTTGTTTAAATAAAATATATATAATTAAGTTACAGGATATATTTCTAGAAAAAAAGCTTCAAGTTTGGTAAAGAGATGCCTTTTAGTTTTCTGTTTTTCAATATGGCTTTGAGGATCTCCTTGGTCTTTTATGGTTCCACACAAACTCTATAATTTATTGTTCTGTGTCCATGAAGAATGTTGCTTGAATTTGAATAGGGATTGCATTGAATCTATATAGTAGGTTAAGTAAGATGGTCATTTTAATGATATTGATTCTTCCAATTCATGAACATGGAATGTTCTTCGATTTTCTTAAGTTTTCTTTATTTCTTTCTGAAGTGTTTTAAAATTTGCATGGTATAGGTCTTTCACCATTCTTGTTAGTTAGATTCCTACTACTTGATATTTTTGGACACTATTTTAAATGGAATAGACTGATATTTTTCTCCTCTGAGACATTATTTGTATAAAGGAATGCAACTGTTTATTGTTAATTTACTTTTTAGTCAGCCACTTTGCTGTATTGGTTTATTATTTTAGGAGATATTTTTGTGGACTCTTGAGGGTCTTTGATTATATCATTATGCCATCTGAAAATAGAGATAGTTTGACTTCCTCTTTTTTCTTTTTGGATTCCTTTTATTTCTTTGATTTTTCTGATTTCTATTGCTAGAACTTTTAATACTTTGTTGAATAAGAATGGAGACAGTGGACACCCTTACCTAATGTCTGACTTTAGTGGAAATGTTTTCCACCATTAAGAATAATGTTGGCTGTGGGATTTTTTTAAATTTATTTTAAGATGTACATTTACTTTGTCCCTAGAGCCCCCATATTGTAGTACATTATAATATCAATTACACAAAGCAATCCAAAACCAAAAAATTTATGCAACTCCCTTAACATTAAAAGCTGTAATATTGTTAACACAATTGATCATAATATAATAATTCATTAAGAATGAGTGGAAGGAGCACAGCAAAGACTGTTTGTGTGGAAACTGTTTGCATAGGCCCAGAAAATATAGGGGACATTGAAAGAAAGAGCCTTGGCCTAAATACAATAAGACCTTACCCCTGAAGTTTTCTGGCACCAGACCAACTCTATGCTTCAGGCATATTAGGTTGTCCAACCCAAGTCATTGTCTATAGTTCCAATATACTTTTATTTTTCACACAGTCACTGTTGTTGTTGTCAGGTTTCTGTAGCCAATGATCTTGGAATATGTCCATATCCTATATAAGAGTCAGCATGATGCGGAACACCATTTAGTTTCACTCACAATCAGAGGGTGATGCAGAGAGCTCAATCTTTAAAACAGGCTGATATTGTTTATAAGTTCTCTGGATGTTAAAGGGAAATCTCTGTTGAACAGGTCTATGCCAGAGCAGTGGTAGTATATTCCCTGGTAGAGTATTGCATTCAGGTGATGTAGTACACAACCATGGTTGTTTTGTAGATGGCATCCCTGTTTCAGGGGTTAATGGTCAATGCCCAATCTTTCAAGACATGAGCCAGGTCTTTATGACAATGTTCAGGGTGTAAGGTCCTGTTGCATTACAAGATTTGTGTGTTCCCATTTCTAAGATAAGAATGTATTTGTATATAATTTCACATTTTAATGTGCCTATGCAAATGAAGAACAGTATCACATGACAAGATTGGTGCCTAAGGGGATGCTAGAACAAGTCCAACAATCCAATTGACTTGGTTCTTATATAAACGTTAAATGGAGGGACACATACAAACTTCCTTATTTAACAAATAACAAAGGGATAAAAAGTGGTGAAAATAAACAATCTAACTTAAGACAGTGGACTCAATTGTCACCATTTGTGGGAACTAATTAGAAAACTAGCATGGTAGCAAACACAGTTACACAGTGAAGGAATGAAGAGGCCAAGAGACCGCTGAGAGTAAACAAGTAGGAAAAGAGTACTGGTCTCTTCCCATACTAAGAGTCCATCCTCTCATTTTTATTTTGAATATGTATGGTACCTCCACACGAACTGGTCTCTTCCCAGCCTGAAAGTCCATCTTCCCATTGTTATTTTGAATATATATGGTACCCCCATGCGAACTGTCTCTTCCCAGCCTGAGAGTTCATCCTCCCATTTTTATTTTGAATATATATGGTATATATATGGTTTTTAATATATGTAATATATATGGTTTTTAAAATGGAGACCAATGAGAAAATAATATCAGTGAATGTCGCAACATACACCAGTGCTGCATCGGCCTTCACTCCACCCCATGTATCCCCCCCCTTAGTGTAGGGAGAGAAAGGAGGAAATACTGAGGAGCACTATAGTGTCCACCTGAGCCCGCAAATGGGGAAGGCCTGGAATAAAGGGAAGAAATAGGGGAATGGCTTGGGGCCTGCCAAGCCTTCCAGCACTCCCCAAGCTAGGGAGTAGGTCTCCGGCATGGGGTGTCCCCTAACCCCATGCCTGGGAAGAGCTGGCCTCCTGGATCAAGGAACCAGAAACCATGTATCTGCCCAGCACCTCCCCCTGCTTTTCCCCCCTAGAGTAGGGAGGGGGGAAGCCTGGGGACCCCTAATAGAGTCCACCTGGAACTGGCTATGGGATTTTTATAAATAACTGTTTCCTTCCACACCTATTTTGCTGAGGGTTTTCATCATGAATGGGTGTTGGATTCTGTCAAGTGCTTTCTCTACATTGATTGATATGATCATGTGTTTTTATTCTTCCTTTTACTAATGTGGTTTACTGGAGATCTATGGCTAAGGAAGAAGCGAGAATGCAGGGCTGAATGCTTAAATGGTTAGAAGCCACAAATGTTGGCTAGGGTATGAATAAAACTGATACTTCCTGAAGCCTGTCTGAGTGTGTCTGATTCCTGCTGCTCTCATGAACCTTCAGACTCAGCAGCTGAAGAGGGTTGCAGAGCCACATGGCCTGGGATGGCAGAGAAAGGCATCTCCATGTGTCCACTACCATCCAAGCCCATCCTAAGGGCTATAACTCAACAGTTTATAATGTTTATTGGTCCTGTTGATCAATCCAGGTATTCACTTATGATTTTATTATTCCAAGCAAGCTGGTAATTGTTTCTAAGAAAAAAATGCTGTTTGTACCTCTGTGTACCCAAGAAACTGTAATTATTTGTATGAATTTACATCTCTGTTCACAGTCTGTTCTTCTTTTAAATGACTTGCTCTTTTTGGTGTGTTAATCAGTATAGGGTCAATTTTCTACTAGCAAATGACTTTATCTCTGAGTACAGTTAGAGAGAAAGATAGCCATCAACAAAATTGATAGAAACCATAATCTGAGAATGTTTAGGAAAGTCTAGATTTGCAAATATTGTTGTGATGTAATGATTAAAGTGCTTTCTGTCAAATATGAAAGGGGCCTCTTTGAGATGATTTTTTTCTTTTTGGGTCATACCTAGTGATGCTCAGGGGTTACTTTTGGCTATGCACTCAGAAATCGCTCCTGACTTGGGGGGGGGATCATATGGGATACTGGGGGGATTAAACCACTGTTTATCCTAGGTTAGAACATGCAAAGCAAACGCCTTACCACTTGCACCACCCTTCCAGCCCCTTGAGATGAATTTTTGTATTATCACTATCAATTAACGAGATCAAGATTTAATAATCTTTGAACCTAATATAGGAATTTTTCACTTTCATGGCAAAAAATAAGCATCAAGAACCATGAATACTATCGTGCTCTCAACTAGTGGTGTACTGACACAACTTGAGAAAAGTATTGATCACTAATTATACAGGACAATGACTCAAAGTACTTACAACTTTGTTTAAATTTAGTGATTTTGATAAAACATAACACTGGAATGAAAGCAAATGGAGTAAGAGCAGGAGAAATTCAAGACTCACAAAGGCAATCAATTTTTTGTTTGTTTTGTTTTGGGCCAAAACCAGTGGTGTTCAGAGTTACTCAGTCTCTGAATTTAGAATTAGTCCTGGTATATTTCAGGTACCATATAGGATTCTGGGGATGGAACCCAGATTGGCAGTATGCAAAGCAAAGGCTCTACTCATTGTACATTTCACTCAAGGAAAGTCAACAATTTTAAGTGTGAAAGAAAGATGAATGTAGTATCTAACAACCAAACAATGATGTGATCCCACTGGAGCAAAGGAAGATCAGGTAAGCATGATCTCTAATTGGTGATCTTTAACCACAATCTCAGATTGGAGCAAAATGACAATTCAGGACACTGGGTTCACAAGTTACTAAAATTTCAGGCTGACAACAAAATATATTAACATATAATGTGAGACAATACTGAACATCACACCATGTACAACTGTCATACCTGGCCCAAAATACTTCAAATAACATGCTTATATGTATTAATTTATATTTTTTCTTAGCATATCTCTTGGCTTCCTCTGTATCTCCTTTCACACCTTGATTCTCTGAAACTCAGAAGAACAACTGTCATATTTGTACCACTTTGCAGTTTATATATGTAGTTCACAGATTTCGCATTACTCAGGTTTTTAGTGTGGGTCTTCTTACTAGATTGAAAATGGCTTCTTTTTACTGTCTCCTCACATGGCGATATTGAAGGGCAGAAAAGGAGTGGGGAGGGAGGGAGAAACAGAAACAAGTAACAAGTTTCTTTGTTTCCTATGGGGTCTTTACTCCCATGACATCTGTTTCACTTATATTTTTCCTAAAGTCCACATGTCATCACTTCATGAGTTATATTCTCAACATATGATTTCCAGAGAGAAGACATCAGATTTCAGTTCAAAGTAGCACCCTATCCCAGTGTGTTTCAAGGGTCACTGAAGTTATTTAATGAAAGACCAATTGGGAAGCCTTCAGAGTGCAGCTCTGATTCATTTTAATTTGAGACTATTCATATATAGTCTTCTCTTTGAAAAATAGCCGTGTGTGCTCTGAAGTTAAATAAGCTAAAGATAAGCACAAAAAATGGTATTCTTCGTACTAAATGACTAATAGGACTACATGAACACGTAATAATACCTATTATCATTTAATTATTATGACTCCATAAGATGCTAGTCATTATCCACATTCCATAAATTAGAGCTCTAGGGGACAGGGTTTTTCACTGACAAATCCAGTCAGTAAGTGACAGAGCTCAAAACTGGCCTGTCAAGTTAAATTCATGTATCATTCAGCTTCCCACTCAGAGAAGTCAACATGCTTCTCTGGCAGACAATTGGCTACTGAAGTTACCGCATGGTGTCTGTTCAGAACAAACACAGCCTACCAATCTCTGCCCTTCAGAGTGCCAATAGAAAGTCAGAAATTCTGGTGCTTGTGTTGGCTGTTTCTGAGGTTGAAGGTACCAATTCCTTTCTGACCAGTTTACTCAGGGAGTGAGCATCCTAAAGATAATGTCCTGATAGTCTTTCAAAAGTTGGTCATGATCCTTCTAGAGCATTACAATAACGTCAATCACTTCTGCACCATGCAATTTTCAGCTTCAAAGAGTCTGAACACATTTCAGAGACAGAGTGTAAAATTAGTTCCACATAATGACTGTAATGCCTATCAGATGAATGGATCTCAGGAGTCTTTTCTAATGAATAGTATTTATTCTGTGACGGAATGTTGCTCAACACTTCCATATTCAAGGCAGAGCTGGGAATATAAGTATAAAGCTCCACCATTGCTTTGGGGAAAAATTGCACATAAATAGTAGGACACATAGACAAGATGTAGAGATTGTAATAAACAGCTGTGATCTAGTGAGATCAAAGGGAATACTTTGAGTGTCAACAAGAATGAAGAAACTGATTCCCCTGACAGAAGAGGCGGGTGGTTTTCAAATAAATAGTATCATCAGACCTCCCACGGCTAGTATGCACACTTGTCTCACATGGAATAGAGATAAATTGTTTGATTTCTTGAAATAGTCAGGATTCCACTGAAAGAAAAGTGATTTTGTTTAGAGAGTGGCAATGTGTGACTTTTTACCAGGGTCACAATCCAACCATTTTGAAAAGATTCTCTTTGGTTTCCTACCTTCTCCTGGCCCAGAAATAGAGTTGGACCCTTTCCATACTTCCAGTTCTCTTTTCAGGTGAAAAGAATGTGAGGATAAAAGCACAACTTCCTTCCCATTAATGTGAGCCACTTCACTTTTCTCTTTTCAAATATGTCTCTTAGGAATTCGAGTTTTAATAAGTGCTTGGGAACAAGTGCTTTCACTGAAAGGAAAAACTGTAATTTCTACCAGAAGAACAACCTTCAAGATAAATTTAATATCACTGGGAGGCAATGGGGCAGAACTTAATTTATTATATTCTACTACATAAATTATAGATTTTGGATAATAATTAGGGATTATATGACTTTCTGTTCATAGGGTAGCCTTTATAGATGCGATATTTGAAAGTTGGAAGAATCTATCTCTTTATTTTTATGTCTTTATTTAAACACTGTGATTGCAAACATGATTGTAGTTTGGTTTCAGTTATATAAAGAACACCCCCCCCTTCACCAGTGTAACATTCCTACCACCAATGCCCCCTATCTCCCTCCTCCCTCACCCCCTGCCTGTATTTGAGACAGGCATTCCAAAATCTATCTCTTGATGGACAGAATATGGCAAGCTACACAGAGTACAAGAGGTTGAATATGCCTCCTTTAATGACAGTGAGAATTCAATTTTCTCTTTAAAACAAGCAAAACTATAAGAAAAAGTTGCATAGTAAAGACACTGCTAAACTGGATTCAGTTGACTAGCTCTGTGGCTCAGAAAAATAAGAGAGAGTGCTATGCTAAGTGCCCTTTTCCTCCTCACCTCCCTTGGTAACCTTACTGTCAGCTCAATCATTTGAGTTGCAGAAGCTTCTTAATATAATTTATTCAAATTTATCTATCATTGCTTCTACTGCTTTGCCAGTGGTGCTTCATCTTTGAAGATGCCTTTAACTTCAATATTATGGAGATATTTGCCTATATTTTTTCTCTATGTACTTGATGAATTTGGGTCTTATATCAAGTTCTTTTTGTTTTGTTTTGTTTTGGGTCATATTCAGCAGCACTCATGGGCCACTCCTGGCTCTGTTGTCAGAAATTGCTATTGGCAGGCTCTGTTGACCATATGGGATGCCAGGAATTGAACAGGAATCCTTTCTATGTTAGTCTCTTACCACTCAAACACTATCTCTGTGCTATCTCTCCGGCCCCTATATAAGGTCTTTAATCCGTTCTGATTTGACTTTTGAGCATGGCATTAAAGTGAGGTCTTGGTACAATTTGTGGTTTTGCATGTACTAACTAGTTTTCCCAATATCACTTGATAAAGAGGATTTTGCTCCACTACAAATTTCTTGTTCTTTTATAGAAGTCTAACTGATATGATGTCCTAGAGATTTCCTTGGGATATTTAACTCTATCCATTTATATGGAGATCTATATATGGGACTCTAGAAAGTGGCATCAAATCATGTTGTGAATTAATAGCACCCTTCTAGGTTGTTGTCACTATTATTTTATTATTGATGTTATTTTTGTCATTGTGATCACAATAAAAAATTGGGGTAATGTCCCAGAATAGTGAGAGAGCTATTGAGTTCAGCTATACTTGGATAGTAGCAGAAAAGAATCCCATGATGTCAGGACACCAAAGGAACCAGAAGATTAAAGTTCAATTCTCAGCACACTGATTGAAAAGCTGTGGAACTTTGACCTTCTGCAAACAGCATCCTCTGGAACTTTTCATCACAATTGCCTACAAATGATCTTCTCACGGTTGAATATCACAATATTGGAAGGGGAACTTGATAGTCATGTTCATATTTCCTTCCCTCTTATTTTCTGCAGTCGACATTAGCAGGTCTCTACCCAATTTCTCTTTCTTTAATGGGGAACTTCACCTTCTTTCCTGACATTCTTGTTTTGCTACTTGACACATAAATGCTTTTACTGAAAGCAAAGTACAATTTACAACATTGAACATTTCTAAATTACAGGGTGTGTGAATCTTGGATCATCATTTTAGAAATACAAACTTCAGAACAAAAGAGAAATGGCAGAAAACAACAGCAGTCAATAACAGAGATGCCAAAGAAACCAGAGCTTACATGCGGTACTAAGCTTTCATTATCTTTTCTTGAATAAGCAATCTTTCCCACTAAGTTTCTGTAACTCTGTACTCAGCTTTTTTGCTACGAATATGTTTAGCTCTCCTCAGAACACCCCTTTGAAGACTGTACCCCTGGCATCTCTCAAGAAGCTGTGCATTTCTTGTGGACTATACACACTAGAAAATGGGCACACTATGCTTTGTCCAATCCACTGGCCAATATTCTGCTCACTCAAATGTTGTCAAATGATTGTTGGCCAAGACCAAGAATGCATTTACCAGTAGATTCTTCACTTTTTCATCCTGCTTGTGGGAGGCTTGTTAGGGAGAAGTAACTTTGACTGGTTAAGAGTTCCCAAGGGAATTGACCTTCATAAAACCTAAATCAGGTCTTAGCATTCATTCCCCAGGCCTTGTACTTAAACCTCTCCAGTGGTTTCTCATCAGTCTTAAATGAAATTCTTTCTTTACTGAGGCTACCATGATGAAATTGCCATTGACTCTTCAACTCAACTTTTCTTTATCCCCCTTTGTTCCAGATTTACTGCTCTTATTACTATTTTATAAACAAGTTCAAACTTGTGGTTTGAACGTTTATTTTCATTGGAAGGTTAATTTTTTGTACAACTTTGTAAGATTCACTTTATTTTTCATATCTGAAGCCAATGTCTCCTCCTCACAGAGAATTTATATAACTAGAAATAAAGCAACTCTGTCAAACTATAATATCATTACCTTGTTTTACTCTCTGGAATTTATTATTCTGTGACCTTGTCTATTTCAATGATTGTTTTTTTCTCTGTATTGCAAGTTGATTGACATCACTGACATTTTATCTTTATTATTGGGAGCACACTCACTAGTGTTCAGAGGCTATACTTGGTTCTGTGCTTAGGATAAACTCCTGATGATGCCTGGGGAGGCTTATGTGCAGTTCCAGGAATTTGAACTGGGGCTGGCAACATGCAAAAAAACCCCTTACATCCTGAACTATCTTTCCGGCTCTGAGATCAGCCAATTTAACTGTATTATTTGGCTCTGTTTTCCCAGGAATCAAATGAGTATCTGTTAGACTTAGTGGAAAAATAATAATAGTTTTCTGCTGTGTAAAATAAGACACGAGTTTATGTACTATAGTTTAAGATACCAGATGGTTAGATGCTTTAAAATAAGGATGCACTCGAAAATCATAGTTATAAATATTTTTGTCTAACTCAATGTAAAAAATTGACCTGATAAGCATACAAAGAGGGTTAGTGAGGAAAAAGAATCTAAATGATATTTACATGTTCTATTAATCAATATAAAAAACAAGTATAAGATTCCTATTGATGTAAACTTATATTTGAGTTATGTACATATTCTTTTTCAATCTAAACACCTCAGGTACTATGACAGATAAATATTTGATTCTTTTTGATGGCCAAAGCAACTTAATGTGTTTAAACTTGGGGCAGATTTATCTACAGACCTTGGGTTTGGAGTAGTTACAAGGTAGACATGAACAATCATTAAGTGATAGAGAAGCCAGATGCGTCTAATAAGATCCTTTCTATATTATTAATGTAATCGCAGAATTCCATCAAATCTACTTATCTAATGCTGCTACTACCAAGATATCATTTATATAAAGAGCTGGAGTGACAGCATGAATAAATTTGAGGGATAGATATGGGGGTTTTATCTTTTTAGAGAGACTGATCATTACCTAAAGTTTCTTTAAATCATGTTTGAATAATGAATAAAAAACTAATATTATTTCTCTATTAAACAGGGAGAGAGCATGAAATATGCCAAGTTATTTATAGGACAACGAAGACGCATTTAGCCTAGACGTGGAAGGTGTGTTGTAAATTATTTGTTTGACTTTGGTATGCTTATTGCTAGTTGAAATCTAGGAAACAATGAGATAGGCTTAGCACAAAACAGATGACAGAAGCTTATAATGATATTCTGACCCAGTTCCCTAAATCTACCCAAAGAACATATATATTTACATTTAAAATAAAAGCATTAACTTTCCTGCGAGAAATGGGGAGTAGGATTTTCAATTGCCCAATTGGTGCAGCTAAGATATTTTTTAATATTCTGTATCTAACTTGGAACAACATGGAGGAATGTGGGAAAGTCATAAACCTTAACAAACTTTCAGGTTTTCATATGGTTCATTATATTTTTAAGAGATCTTTTGGGGGGCTTTGGGCCACACCTGGAGATGCTCAGGGGTTACTCTTGGCTATGCTCTCAGAAATTGCCCTGGCTTGGGGGACCATATGGGATGCTGGCTGACAGAACAGCAGTCGGTCCTGGGTTAGCATGTGCAAAGCAAACACCCTACCACTTGCGTTACTGCTCCGCCCCCTGGTTCATTATATTTAAGAATAAACTTATAAAATCATCACTCACATTACCTATGAAGTTTATCAAATTACTATGAATCACTAGCTCTATGAGATTCTTCGGATTTGTGAATGGATTTTGTAATCAACTATCTAGGAAATTTTTTTTCATAGGGTTAACACTCGTTTGAAGACTCAAATTTTATATCATCTGCTTATATATATTATTTGAATTACATATAAACTTTTAATTTTAATTCATGTAAACTTCTATGTTATTCTCTAACTTACATGACTCTAGATATTATTTTTATTTTGGTTTGTGGATCATATCCAGCTATGCTCAGTTGCTTACACTTGACTTTGTAATCCAATATCATATTTGACCAGGCTCATGGAACCATATAAGGTGCAGAGAATTGAACCTAGGCCAGCCCTATGTAAGGTAAGACACTGTCTCTATGACCCTAAAATATTCTTTACAACATAAATACACCTTGATAGAAATGAGTATTTTATATAAGAGACTGGGAAGTATTGTGATTTTTTAAATAGATTTTAGCCAACACAATATAAGCACAGTTCAGAATTTTGATTAAGTTCTTGAGTCCATTGAATCGTGGAGTCTAAGAAGCTGTGTAAGCATCAATAGATTAATTGTAAAGACTATTTGTGTAGAGCTGAAGAATGAATCTAGGTCTTCACACATATGAGATACATACTTTGCCACTGAGCAATACACTGGCTCTGAGTTGAATTAAGCACATACTTTAATCCTTCACTCTCTTCATTAAATGCTGTCCAAATCTACTCTCTCATTCAAATCACAAAATTCATGAAGTTGGAGATAACCCTCCCAGCAGTTTTTAATTTAAGTCCTTGATACAGAAATTATGCATTTTCTACTAGCTATGCAAATTAAAACATAAAAACAAATGCTTTTAATAGAGGAGATATATATATATATATATATATATATATATATATATATATATATATATATATATATATGCAGAAGCCAATGTAGTGACAAAAAAGAATTCAGATAACCACAGTCCTGAAGTCAGTGGAGGATATATTAAGCAACTAGAAGTTTTTATAAGCATCACCTCTCTGAACAAATGCTGTGTTTCCTAACAGATCCCTAGCATCTACCATATCTCTAATACACATTAAATAAAGAAATGATGATAACACATAATCAATAAAGGTAGAAGAAAGAGAAAGCTGGACAAAATTGTTCTTTTATTATATTTATATTTAAGGTGTAAGTTTGAGAACCTGTAGAAGTTGGGAAATAAACAAAGAAAAAATAAATAGGAAATACTTAAAAAGTTAAGTTAAATAATTATTTTTGGTGCTCTTACTTTCTTATTTCTCCCCTGTGTGATTTATAAAATTATTAATTTAAATAACTTAAATTTAAAAATTGGTTAGTAACCCCTAATTTTTTGTTATTTTGATATACTATAGGATGGATTCAACTTTCCTTCAAATTCTCAGTTTATTTAACTCGTTTTCTTTCTAGTCTCAATATCTGAAGATTGTACTCTTTATACATTATTATCAAAGAGTTGTTTGGGTCAAAATAAAAACATTCACTTTCCTGAGATTTTATGTTCCTTCCACTCTTACCTCAATATTTGAGGAGCAATGCTACTTGCTTTTTTATTTTAATTATAACTCTTACTGAACTTCAAGATCTAGAAAGACTTAAACCTTCCAAGAGCACACATTTATGATAATGCACAGGAACATGTTTCTTTGCCCACATTAAATTTGAAAGCTAGGAAAAATATTTTATTGTTAAATTATCTATATTTAAACACCATGATTACAAATATGATTATAATTGTATGATTACAGTCATGTAAAGAACGCCCCCCTTCACCAGTGCAAGATTTCGATCACCAATTTCCCAGATCTCCCTCCTCCCCATCCCACCCACACCTGTACTAGAGACAGGCTTTCTACTTCTCTCATTCATTCACATTGCTTGTTTGTTTGTTTGTTGTTTTGGGGGGTCACACCCTGCAGTGCTCAGGGGTTGCTCCTGGCTCCATGCTCAAAAATTGCTCCTGGCAGCCACGGGGGACCATATGGGGCACCAGGATTTGAACCGATGACCTTTTGCATGAAAGGCAAACACCTTACCTCCATGCTATCTCCAGGGCCCCCATTCACATTGTTATGATAGTTCTCAGTGTAGTTATTTCTCTAACTGTACTCATCACTCTATGTGGTGAGCTTCATGTCATGAGCTGCACCTATCAGCCCTCATCTCTCTTGTCTC
>PVKC010014574.1:0-22086 GCA_004027635.1 Crocidura indochinensis | reverse complement strand
GGGGGCGGGGGAGATTAGTGTTGTGGCATATGAGATGTGCTCAGCAAGAGGAAGGAGAATGACCTTTACTAAACTGTGCTGCTTCAATACTTCTGTGGCAATACCTAGGAAGAGCTGTGCCAGCAAGCAGGCTACATGGACTGGCATCCAGGCTTCAAACCAGGAGAAATACCAGAGTCAAACCTCCTCTCTACCTTAGTCTCAGGCCTATAAAATGAAGACAATCACTTTGCTGGACTCTGAGGCCAACTACTGGAATAACTGAATTAGCGAACCAAACATCCACTTTCTATGTAATGTAGTTGCATAGATCATATTAGAAGTATAACATGCTAGCTGCTGTCAATAATCATATTGCCTTGCATTGCAAACAGCTGGTGTTCTTCCTCAATACACACAGCTGCTGTTATCATGTTTCAGGTCTTGGTCATATACAAGGTTTGTGGTCTTTAAGTATTTCACTTAAATGTTCTTAAAGTTTGACTAACACTCTGAGAACTGTCTAAGAAATACTGTAGCTAGATCATTCAGTGAGCTGAGGTGCTCTTCATGCATGGGGCCATGCCCAGCATTTCCTGGTTCCCTGAGAACTACCAGGTGGGACCCTCAGTAAAGAGCCAGGAACACTGCCAGGTGAGATTCCAAAACAAACAAAAAACAATGAGCAAGTGTTATGAATTTCTGTCCTTAGTTCTTCCAACTTTTCTCATCCTCTTATCATTGGGACCAAATCTTTCTAACTCTCCTTGACTAAAATCTGTTTTGTTTGTATTCTCCAAAACTATGATATAGATGGTTCTCTTCAAGTTCTGCCAAGTGACCTAACTCTATATAAACTGTATATTACTAATGTTAGGCTCTCCAATATTGGTGAGTCAACAGAGATCTCCTCCATTAATATCTCAAAACTGGGTGATGCTCAGAAGCCTACTTTCCGAATAGCCAGCCCTGAAAGGGAGGAATCATTCACTTCCCTAATAAGAGCTGGCCCCTCTAGTAAAAGTAGTTGGTATCACCTAGAAGAGTCCAGCAGTAAAAGAATGAAGGAATGCTGACAGGAGAAGGAATGAGAAGGCTTGAAGGTCAAATGAGACTATGTTAAATTCCAGTATTTGGAAAGGATGCTATTTTTTCTGATTCCTCCTCCTTCTTTTTCCTTCTGAGAACAGCCCACATCTCTGTCCATGTGTCCATAGTGATTATCTAAAACTATCAGATATTCAGTGTACCATTGCCTCTCATTCTCATCCCCAGACACCAAAGGATTTATACTTAGGTCAGATCACTCAGTCAATACACCGAAGTTAATTACAAGAAATGAACATTTTCCTTTAAAAATTAGAGAAAATTTGGGGCCCGGGAGATAGCATGGAGGTAAGGCGTTTGCCTTTCATGCAAAAGGTCATTGGTTCGAATCCCAGTGCCCCATACGGTCCCCCGTGCCTGCCAGGAGCAATTTCTGAGCATGGAGCCAAGAGTAACCCCTGAGCGCTGCCGGGTGTGACCCCCCCCCCAAAAAAAAAATTAGAGAAAATTCTAGGGCTTCTTACAGATTCCATAGAGGCATACTGACCAATGAGTTCCACACAGAATAATTCAGACTAAGGAGCCTAAGGCAAATCAATCCTAAGGTAACTAAATTTCCCATTTTGATGCTAATAGAGCTAAATATTCCACTAACTCTCCTATTCAAAATCTAGCTTAAATTTTTCTTCTGAGAGAAATAGTTAAAAAAGAGTTGCACTATGCAATTATAGCATAATACTGTTAGTTCTCCTCTCAGTGTCTTAAGCTTCAGAAATTTTTAAATTTGAATTCAAATTATTTTCCTCAATTATCTCCTTTCTCCTAGAGGCTCAACATTAAGTGCCCTCACTCTCCCATGACTGACTTGGAAATTGAGTGTATGTGAGACTTCTCTCTTTTTTTCTCTCTCTCTTTAATTGGTTAAGAACACTTTTGGGCTGTTCAAAGAAAATTTCACTTAAATTTTCCCTGGAATCTGCCACTTACTTCCCTTCTCTACTACCTACCCTCCACCTGTGGATTTCCTGATTTCCTACTTTTATTACTTAGCATGCATACTCAAATTGACTCTTCATTTTTCTCTTTCCTTCATTAGACTCTACTCTCCTGTAAGGAAGGATTTATGTTTTCTTCCAAAGCCAATACATAGTAGGCACATCATAAATATATGTAATATGAAACTAAATATCCATTCCTGTCAATTTGCAGTTCCACTGATTCATTATACATGCTGTCAACAAACTTCCTGAAATATCACACTCAAACCACCACTCTGCTTAGCACAAAGGCCCACAACATGTCCAAGACCTTAGCAGAATAAATGCCCTTGAAGTCTACCATTTATGGCATATCCCCACTGTGACTTCTCAGGAAAGTTATCAATATTTCTCCAAAAGCATCCTAATAGCCAGCCAAGCCTTCTATTCTCAATTCCATCCCTGCAGTCCTATTAAGTAACCAGTTCTCACTGCCACACTCATTTATAGAGCCACTGCCCCCAGCATCTTTCCCAGTTCAAGTTGTGAATATGCTGATTTTGACACTGAACATACACATTTCAATTGATAACACTGAGGTCTCAAGTGTTACAGAAGAAAGATTGGACATACACATATACTTAAAAATGGGCAACATATTTTACTAAGCCCTCTACCATTCCCTATTAAAAGTCATTGCCCAAAATAATAGATTCTGATTTTAAAAAATTATCCACATACTAATTTATTTACTCAGTACTGGACACTGCAGCTAGAAGGAATGGTGCAAAATATATTTTTGGCTCTGAGACATATTTTGCATAGCAAAGGAGGCACATGAATGAAGAGGTCATTTCACTGCAGTCTGACAAGCACTGTTTCAACATAAAACTGATCACTGCAAAAGAACACAGAAGCAAGGACTGGAAGTCTGAGAAGAGCCAAAAACTTTGAGAAAGAAAATGTGCTACATACATGGAAGGGATTAAAACAAAGAAGGTTGGAGAGATGCCATCAAACTAACAGTCAGTATTTTCAAAAGTGTCAAAGAGGTATGAATACTGAGATTAGGAAAAGTAAGTACAATATATTTATTATTTCCATTGGAGTAAAATTTGAGGGATAGAAAGGAATGGGAATAATCATCAATCACTTCAATGGTCTTCAGGATTTTATTCGTGTTATTCAGTTATTATCTACTAGAGCATGCTTAACTCCTCCGTGCACTGTTAACTACTTATGTTTTGAAGCATTGAATACACTGTGCACTCACTGCCTGATAAATGGAATTTTAACTAGGAATGACTGATACTATAGTGCCATTCACTTTGTTTGAAATAAACCCCAACTACCTTTTTTTTAAATATACAGGGAATGACCATTTTCATCTCATGCAGTCAGGGCACTAACTTCACACCCAAAGATAATTAGCTGTGAAAAACCATAAGGTTAATTGGCTTCCTCCAAATGTCTCTGGCACTCCTTTGTCTATTAACCTTTAATCTCCTCATTAAAGACCCTCTTTAAGGATAAGCCATTCTATTTAAGAAGCATAAGTTAGTATGCTAATACTTGTGAGGCTTGTGAGAGTAGGAGGATGAGAGAAATCTAGAATAGCTGAGAGCTTGTCCTTGCATTTAGGGTGAGTCACATATTTCAGATATTCAGCAAAACTTAGAACAGGGCAAGTAAATTCCAATGTAATAGTCTGGATTATTTATTGGGCATGTTAGAGGTTCCAATACTAGAAGGTTTTCTGTGTTATGTAGAAATTCATTCACTTGTATATAACATTTTACTAAATTTACTTATTTTAAGTAGGTTTTTTTCAGTGACAGCATTGGCTTTTTAAAATACTTTTCTTACTATCATTATATAGATGAATAGAGTCCATGAAGAATACAAGTCTATGTCT
Source organism: Crocidura indochinensis (assembly GCA_004027635.1). Taxonomy (NCBI): domain Eukaryota; kingdom Metazoa; phylum Chordata; class Mammalia; order Eulipotyphla; family Soricidae; genus Crocidura; species Crocidura indochinensis. The sequence goes on along the minus strand of PVKC010014574.1, from coordinate 18,168 downwards.
GTCAGACATAGAAGGGCCAGAATTCTCAGAATAACTGCTAGCCTTCGAAAAGCAAGGGCAAAGTGCCCCCATTTGATAACTAAAAGACGATTATTAGCAGACTCCTCCCTCTTCCACTCCTTTAGGCCTTTTTCCTGAAAGCAGTAACGGCATTTTATAAGCCGCAACTGACAACAGTATCCTTCTCCTACCCCTAGACAACTCTGATTGAGCCAGCAAAAAAGTCACTCACAAAACTGGCCCCAGCTAAAAACTACGGAGACCCAGGAGAGCCACCCAAGAACAATCCATGATCGGATATTTAAAACTTCTAAAGGAAAGAGTCAAAGCAAAAATTAAGTAACTCTTAAAATTATTTAATAACACGTTAAAAAGAAAGTTGAGCATTTGAGCACTTAGAATTTTAACTTCAGAAAAAAAGTTTTGAAACTTAATAAAGCATTAAGAAGCATTGCATTGAAATTTAAGAAAGATATTTTGAAAACATTTTATGGATTTAAAGCAAAAACCAAAAGCAGAAGATAGGAGATAGGACAGAGGGTAAGGACCTTATGTGCACTGCATGCAGCTGACCTGGGTTTGAGCCCTTCCAGCACATAGCAAGCCTTGCTGTGTTAAGGCCCAAGCACAACTATTTTGTACCCAGTCTTCTACTGGGAGCTTCTGCATCATAAAGAAAGTTCTTGCATCTGTTTTTTAAGAATTTGATTTTCTAAAATTACTCCAACTTATAATGTATAGTAAGCTACAAAGACAGTCCTTTCTTCAAATATTTGGCTCTGTTTAGTGCTTGGTTTTTGTTTGTTTGAAGGCACACTTATCAATGCTCAGAACTTACTCTTTGCTTTGTGCTCAGAGATCACTCCTAAAGAGGCTTGATGAACCATTATCAGTGCCTTCCCCTTTGTTCTATCTGCCAAACCTGATGCCTTACAATTTTTAAGTATATGAGATAACACTCTAAAATTTAATTTGATATTTTTCCTAGTATTACAATATTTTGAATTTTTTCCAAATTGTTCTATTTTATAATTATCCATAGCTAAATAAATTTCTCTATTAAGTTTGCACTATAATTTATAGGGTTTTTTTGCTAATTTTTTCCTAAAAATGTCATGACAATAAAAATATTGCCTTTAGACAGAAATGTGTGGGACAAATTTTAGGATGCACTTCCTGTAGAGTACAGGGTAGTTTTTCCAGTTAATATCAAGTATGATGCTTCAATATATATAACATTGCCAAGGAAGAGTCATAATCTTCACCAAAAGAAAACAGAAATGTTCCTCTGGTTCAAATCACTGCTTGTGAACCACTAAAGGCTTCTCAACCTGAGCACTGTGCACCAAGAAGTCAGGGGGAGAAGATATGTTGTTTTGGCAATTGAACCAACATGATACATTTTGACTCTGTTTGAAACTCACAGAAACAAAATGCCAGAGGACCCTTATCTTGCCAATACTATGTCTAGGGCTCTGTTTTGGATTCTGAGGATTGACATGTTTTTTGAATAAAAATAAATCAGAATTTTGAGAGGTCTCTTAGTTTCTTTATATACCCATAGTTGTCTAACTTCTCTACCAGAGAGAAAAGAGATTCTGGATCAGGTCAATTATGCATTAACACTAACAAAGCCTGAATAATAAAATACGGATGCTTCTTGCTATTTATCCAGTGATTAGCAAAGCTTACACAGAACACACTTCTCCATCTCATTTTATTCCCACCATGGTGCTATGAAAGAATAAACTCAAGCTGGCAGGGTAAAGTTAGTTAATAAGAGCACAAGCTTAATAAGAGGCAGAAAAAAGCTTTAACCCTATTCTCCAAACTACATTATTGAAGCTTCAAAGTAGCTCTAGTTCTTCACATAGAAAATAAATCTCCAATGAGCTGTGTAAGGCAATTTGAAAGTCAAATCCTAGTCTATTAGTGAATTTTGTCTGGAATCCGTATATCTGTCCTCAAGACTCAATGAAGCTGTAAAAATGCTTTGGTCCCATATTCTTTTCATTTCTGTAGTTTCCCAAAAGAAAAAAAAATTATCTTCTTTTTAACACTAAAGAGTCTTGGAAAACTTGAGTCCAAAGGTGCTAGTTGCCTTCCAGTGATGTGGGGGAGGGATGGTTTTAGGAAAGCCCCAAATGAAGCTATAATTTCATATTCCAAAATATAATAGAAAACATATTCTGGCAGAGTGTGCTGCCTGCATCCTTTCTCAGTTATAAAAATCATTGCACACATACATCTGAGAAAGATAAGGCTTTGAATATCTTGCAACAAGACATTCACATAACATGGGAAGTTTCACTAGGTTTGCCTACAATGGCAGGGTACAGGGACATATATTCAAAATAAAATCAGTCTCACAGCTAAAATCAAGAGTCTTTCTGGACACAAGGCTCTATGAGCCCTAATTCAAAACAGATAGGCCAAGAAGAAACCACTCTCATTTAAAATGAACACAGATGAGCTGCTAAAAATGCCCACACATATGGTCTACAAACCACCAGACACCCTTAATTTGTCATGGAAGGCAGCAGAAATTATCCAAGAATGAGGAACGTTTATCAGCATTCCATTAGATAGTACATTCTAAGCCAGATGACATTCATTGACCAAACTAAAGTAATCAAGAAATATTAAAATCCTGACTTTTTTCTTTTGTTTAAATAAAATCCTGTGACATTCACTCAAAATAGAACAGATGATGGATAAGAGGGATAAACTCAAAGTGCAGAATGAAATACAGGCTCTGCAAGCTGGAGACCCAACACCTCTTAGTCCCCTAAGCACTGTGCCAAGAATAATCATTGAGCAACACAGTGTGGTCCAAAAATTAAAAATAAAGCAAAACAAAAGTGTTTGTCTTAGGGGCATAGAAGTTAAACATAAAGAAAATCATTTTTCATATTGCATAGATATCAATCAGACCTGTATCCTTACAAATTAACAAATACCAACATGCCATTTTTAGAATCTGAAAACAAACCAAAGATCATGAATGTGAGTCTGAAAAAAAAAAACATTTTAATCAATATCGCAATTTAGAACTGAATAAACTTCATGAGAAGGAACTACTTTATTAACCTTACCTAAACCTTAAAGTGTAGGTATGACAAGCATTTCTTCAGAACTCAGTATTTAGATATCTAGAATATCCAGAATGAGAAACAATATCTATTTGTTATTGGCGAGGAGTGGGGGGCACACTTAGCAGAGCATGACTTTACATCCAGATCTGTGCTCAGTTTTCAGGAGATCTTTCAGTACCAGAAATTAACCTTGGAGCCCCTGCATACAATCAATCTATGGAGCTCACTCTCTGGCCCCCAGAGAGCTAGAAGATAATTTTTTATTTAATCCCATCGTTATCTTCACTTAATGTAATTCTTTTCTTTCTGGATATTGCCAATGAAAGGAAAAGAAGTAGACTCATAACCATGCTAAATGAATAAATTTGAATTATTTTTTTTTCATTTGGGGCCATACCCAGTGATGCTCAGGGGTTACTCCTGGCTATGCATTCAGAAATTGCTCCTGGCTCAGAGGGACCATATGGGATGCTGGGGGATTGAGTCATGGTCCGTTCTAGGTCAGCTGCCTGCAAGGCAAATGCCCTCCCACTGCACTAATGCTCTGGCTCCTAAATTATTAAATCCACATGTTTATTTGCTATCTTATATGTATGAAGTGACCACACAAAATCTAAGTGTAAGAACAGAGATAGAGTTCCAAGGATTTCAAAGGGTTACACCTCAATCTTGAGTATGTGGGCATGTGAGGGGGTCCAGGTTCAATACTCAGCTCTGAATGGTCTCTTGAGAATCATCAAAGCTAACTCCACACACTAGACTCAGAGTAGACCCTGAGCAACACCAAGTACCTCCCCTCTCCAATGTAAAGAGAGAGAAACACAATTTAAAAAAGTGACAATCAGAAGAGTTTAAGCAAAGCAAATGTGATCAGTCCAATATATATTCCAACTAATTCATCTTTGTTTTTTTTTTCAAAGTAATTCCTACAATAGCTACTATTGTGTTCAATAAACACATGTACAAACCTCAGGTCAGATCTCAAGTCAAATTATCTTTCTTAAATAATCATACTAGTTGCGTGAGACAATTATCTCACTGGATAACTGCCATTCTCAGTAAAGATTAAATAGGAAAAGGCTAATTCCAAACAGAGTAAGTACTTACCAAGTGACTTTTAGGAATGATTTGCTTTGCTAGTTTTCTAAGACACTTCTTCTGGCATGGTCAAGATCCCACTGTACCTAATACTCAGTTATAAAAGATATTTCTCTTTTCTCTTAGAATATTCTCCAGGACCTTTATTTCCCTATTCCCAGTTTATCCCTGAAAATGTGGAACTGAATTAATCAGAATTAATTCCACAAATTAATCTAAAAACCTAACAGTGATATTTACAGCAGTCTAAGTCAGCTGGGTGGATGGATGTCAACAATACTGAGTCACAAAAAATAAGAAATAGTCACAGGGGCCGGAGTGATAATGCAGAGGTAGGGCTTTTGCCTTGCACACGGCTGACACAGAATGGTTCTCAATTCCATTCCTGGTACTCCATGTGGTCGCCCAAGCCAGGAACAATTTCTGAGCCCATAGCCAGGAGTAACCCCTGAGTGTACCTGGGTGTGTCCCAAAAATACCAAAAACAAACAAAAAGAAAGAAAAAAAGAAATAGTCACAGACTTTCTACAAAAAGCACAAGTTAATTTCAATAATCTGGGAGCTCTTAACCAGAGGCCAATTGTTGGTTATCAGCTATGAACCTAAGACTTGATATTTGTGACTGAAGTCCTTGAATTATGATAAAAATTAATATCATGTGCTCAACAAACTATATAGCCCCCCAAAGCCTCTATTTTTCTTCACAAAGTAATCTAATTACTCCAGCATATACATATATCACCCACAAATCACTGTCATCAATAACAATTGTTTTTGGTTTTTGGGTCACACCCAGCAGCGCTCAGGGGTTACTCTTGACTCTATCCTCAGAAATCACCCCTGGTAGGCTCAGGAGACCATATGGGATGCTGGGATTCGAACTACTGACCTGCATGCAAGATAAACGGCTTACCTCCATTCTACCTCTCCGGCCCCAGAAACAATCATTTCTAAAAATGCAGGTTAGTAAACTGCAAGGCTCTGGATCTTAAAAATGCTTCTTTGACATTCTTCATTATAATTCAGCCCTAAGCAAGTTATGAAAATTCAGTAAATGGCTCTAATGTGATATGGTATAGAACACATTCTCTAACAATTGGAGATAAAACCTTAGGTCACTTTGCAATAACAACAAAAAAGTCAATGCCAGGCACTTCACTAGGAGCTACATTTGCACATTCATAAACTAATATTAAAAGTCACATTAGGGAGGACAAGAAAAATAGTTATCCTGATATGATCTGAGTGTTTCCCAATGCTTTTCTTTCTAAAGGAACCCTGGAATTCAACCTTTCTCCTAGGAAAAGAGCCTGACTGTGACTCTCCAAAGGCACTCAGCACTTTCAAAAGAAACCGTCACCTCTGTGATCTTTAAAAGGCAAGTAGGTCATTGAGAAAAGGTATTTTTCGAAGCTCTAGTGAAGTGATTCTGTTGTTAGCCATCTAAAGAGATGCAGCATGCAGTCCAAGTAACAAAATTGCCTTGCTTTAATGTGTCCATTTTAGAGATCCCAATAGGAATCAATAACTTACTCAGCCAAACACAAGCAATGGCACTGGCTGAAAGATCTAAGTGAAGCTAAATTAGTGGAGCATAATGGAAAGCTGCCAGAAATGGAGCATCCTGCATCTATTGACCCCAAAGATTTACAGCCTTTGAATAACAATTTCCAAAATGTGATTAAAATAATTCCAGGCCATTCTTTATGGACTTTTCCACTTGCATATTTAGCTCTGGTGAAAATTAATTGTATTTCTTGAACTCTACTATTAAGTCACCATGGCATATCTCTTCTATCAAGTCACTTAATTTTGAAATCCAGCTTGATTTCCTGAAAATCACCCTTTGTATTTAGTAGATGTTTAACTTGAGGGAAACTATAATCCTAAAAATCACTTATTAAGAAGTAAAATCAGAAGGAATCAGAGAGATAGTACAATAGGAAAGGCTTGCACAAGACTGACCATGTCAATTCAATTCCAGGCACCCTGTTGATGGGCACAGAGCCCATTTTAAACCTGAGGCTTTTGTTTTATACTTTTTGGGGTGTGGGCCACACCCTGCAGTGCTCAAAAGTCACTCCTGGTAGGCTCGGGGAACCATATGAAAATGTTGGGGATCAAACCCATGTCCATCTCATGTTGGCTGTGTGCAAGGCAAATGCCTTAACATTGTGCAATCATTCCGGCCCCTACACTAACTTAAGAGAAAAAAAAAAATCCACAGAGTTCACCAGGAGAGATCCCTGAGCACAGAACCAGGAGTAAGCACTGAGCATGACCAGATATGAGAAAAAGAAAATAATAAAAGCTGCTTTTATATAATTACTTATAGACAACATATATTCAAATAGCATTTCCAGAATAGGCATGAAGAACATTTTTCAAATCAAAAATTCCCTCTAAAGAATCAATATCTCTAGTCATAAAAGACTGTCTACAACAACTGCAACTAAGCAGAAATTTTCCTGGGATCATAAAGAAAGACTGTATTCTAGGCTACATCCTAGGATCTATACAAAAACCAATATCTCTAATTACAGAAGAATGATTTTGTCAACTGTGACTGAGCAGAATTTTTTCTGGGACCATAAAGAGACACTGGGGCTGGACAACCAACAGGCCCAGAGCCTGTAGTTGGTCTTTCGATAGTATGCTTCATGGATGGAGATACCCTGTATCTCTTAGGCCAATGGAATTTTCTTTCTAATTTCTCCAACATTTGATGTGCCTATGCAAAAAAAAAAAAAAAAAAAAGCCACATCCACCCTGCCCCTCTTCCCTACCCCTTTTATCCCTTCTTTTCTTCTTTCAATTTTAATTATATTCTAGATAGGAGCTCTTGCTTTTCCATAGAACCACAGAACTTGAGGCCTAGCAGTAGCACAAGCAGTGAGGCGTCTGCCTTGCCCAAACTAGCCTAGGATGGACCATGGGTCGATCCCCGGGCATCCCATATGGTCCCCCAAGCCAGGAGCGATTTCTGGGTGTATAGCCAGGGGTAACCTCTGAGCATCAATGGGTGTGGCCCAAAAAAACAAAAAAAAAAGGGGGGGTATAAATATTGGGCTAAACTAGTATAGTATAGTGGGTAAGCTCCAAGAACAGCTGGCTGTGGTTCTTTAACCAAAAGAGGGAAGGGCAGGGAATAAATATATCCTCAAACCTAAGACTATATCTTTTGGTGCAACATGCCATTCCATAGGTTATAAATCTAAGCCCAAGACCAGACAAGCTGTTCATGATAGACAAAAGTAAATACAAAGCTGAAAAGCAGTTATAGGGTTAATAAAACATATGCCCATTTGTGGTTTAACCCAATACCACATAGGCCCAGCACTGGCTGGATATATCCCTGACTCTAAGTATCCCTGACTCAAGCACTTTAGCTATGGCCCCAGTATTGCTGGGTATATCCAAGCATGGTTGGCTATTGCCCTAGAGATCCCAGGTACTAGGAAGTCCACATAATCAACTTTTACATTGAATCTTGCAGCCAATGGAAGGTGAAATGTTCCCAGGAATAGCTCCAAGTTTCCTGAGAACCTCTTGGGAAGGAAAAAGTAAAAGAGAAATAAAAGAACAGATAAGGAAAGAACAAATTAACTAGATCATACCAAACTATGGGCTTCAATGAAGATATATGTCCTTTCAAGAGCACTTTGTGTCTTTGGGTAGCATTTGAAAAAAAATATATTACCCAATGTTTCTCCACATTATTCATTCCTACAGAACCCCAAAAATTTCTGCCACAAAACCAAATTCATAATACTGATGGTTTAATTAATGTCTACCTTTAGGTTGTAGCTTATATCTTGCTGTTCTCATCAATAAGTTATATGTTCTAACATAATAATGACATTTTAATAATCCTTAAAATATTTGTATGAAATGTGTCACATTTCAAAAACATTGCTGTCATTTCTCAGTTCCTGCATACAGTTTTCCACTATTTTCCTCAAATAGCTAAGTTTGAAAATGACCTTTAAGGTGCTTGATGGAAATTATCATATTTTAACAGTTCTGATATTATTACTATTTAAGACAGGACAATAGAAAAACATTGCCCAGGTTTCCTACTTATTTGGCTGTATCTGCTCAATACTTTGGAAACCAATTATTCATATAAAAAATAAAAGTGTGTCAAGATAGAGCTCTGGTCAACATTAATTTTTGCCAAGTTCAAAAATCTTGAGTACATTATTGAATTGTCAGCATTCCAATTAGCGAACAGATATATTTGCAGCTGTATATTTGGCATATATGGTTGTGATTTCTATTTTCCATACTGACTGAGCTGGCAATATTAAATACTCTTTGTAAGTGAAAGAACTGAAGTAATTTAAAAAAACAACATTATGAAGAAAAAAAAATTAATGATTCTAACACTTTCTCTTCCCCAGCTAATTAAGAAATAATTTCAAAAAAGACTAGAAATGTCTCACAATCAATACTACCAAAAATTAAAACATAGATGCTCTAAGTTGATTAGTTTACACTGCAAGGGCTTTGTAGTACCACTGTAACTTAGAAAGTATCAGCCCTAAATTGAAACAAGATTCTTAAGACTTGATTAAGCTCTGGACAGGGAAGCTTGCCTGGTTTTAGCAACTACTTTAATTGATATTTGTCTGTCAGGCTCATTTTATTGCTTGATTGTGCTGTGTAAAATCAAACATTTTCCAGTTTGCTACCTTAAAAAAAAAAAAATAAAGCACCTATGTCATCAAAAAATCTCCAGAAAATGTGGGAACATTTTATGTTCTACTCCATAATGTCATAGCTAGCTTGGTTCAAATACTTTAGAGAAATTCTTAGAGAAAGTGGGTGCACCAATATGAATTATGGAATATGAGGAACCAGGGCCGGAGAGATAGCTAGGAAGTAAGGCATTTGCCTTTAATGCGGAAAGGCAGTGGTTCTAATCTTGGCATCCCATATGGTCACCTGTGCCTGCCAGGGGCGATTTCTGAGCATAGAGCCGGGTGTGACTCAAAAACAAAACAAAACAACCAAACTATATATGTGTGTATAATATAGATATAGATATAGATATAGATATAGATATAGATATAGATATAGATATAGATATAGATATAGATATAGATATAGATATAGATATAGATATAGATATAGATATAGATATAGATATAGATATAAATGAGGAGCCACTCAAATTTATGTAGAAGAACAAAGATCTGGTTTATTGTCCAAAACTTGGGGGTAAAAATGGGAGATTTTTCGCCAGAGTGCTTTTATGGTATAAAAAAATGCTCAAATTTGTTTCTCTACAAAGTACAACATATCGCTCTTATGAACAGAAGTTTTACCAGTATACATTAATCTTCAAAACAATTCACATGTCTCAAGGTGGTTTGCAGACCTTTTCTTTTTTTGAAAATATCTTCATTTAAACACCATGATTACAAACGTGACTATAGTTAGATTTCAGTTACAGGAAGAACCTTAAGAATAGAAACATTTCCAAGCTGGAGAGATAGCATGGCGGTAGTGTGTTTGCCTCGCATGCAGAAGGATGGTGGTTGGAATCCAGGCATCCCATAGAGTCCCCCGAGCCTGCCAGGAGCGGATTTCTAAGTGTAGAGCCAGGAGTTACCCCTGAGCGTTGCCGGTTGTGACCAAAAAAAAAAAAAAAAAAGGTAAATTTTAACATCTTGAAGCAGTTTTTTCCAGCCAGGCCCTTATGTGTCAATTCTGATGTAGATTAATTTCCTATCAAATTTCTTTTCCTGAGGGAACAAGTTTTTGCTTTAGGGGCTTACCACAAATAACTAACTTCCTAAGCTCTGTTTTCTGCAAGGGTAATAAAAGAGACAAACTTAATATAAAAGAGATATAAATCTATACCTGGTCAAAGTTTTCTTAACACTCATTTCTCCTTCCAGGCCAAACTTGGGATGTTAAATCTAAAGTAAAATTTAGTTAGCAAGTCACTCAGATGTCCCAAAGCATCAGGCAGATCAACTATCTGATAGCCATCAGACAGTCATCAGACATAGCAGTCCCCTTAACTAAAGGGCCTTTTAAAAGACTATGAAGATTAAAGTTGTTTTTAATTATCTTTTGGTGCTGAGTTTTCCAGGTAAAAAGAAATTTAATCAAGGCTAAATTTGCCTGTATTAATCCTTATATTTGGAAGTAAATGTCAAATATATACACACTTAATAGAGCAGAAGGGAGATTCATATTTAGGCCAAATAAATGTTTGTAACTAAGCATGAGAAATATCACCCTCACTATCAGAACTCTTGGTCAGCCTCTGCACTGAGGAAAGGCTTCCAGCAGGCCTTCTGACAGGACTTATTAGACCGCGGTAGTCACACCATAAATTTTATTGACATTTTGGAAAAGAAGAAATGCACAGGATGAAAAAACCCTTCCCCAAAAGAAAGGCAGGTCACTACCACCAGACAGAAGAGTCAGCAGAGTAGACAGACAGATAGAAGCTAGCATAGACAATGTCTAGGAAATCCCTGAGATATACAGTTCCTTCCTTGACTCTGGCCCAAACTATATTGAATGTCCATGGTAACTAGAAGCAGAAGGAAATGAGGACCTCAAATCTGGAATGAAAACACTTACTCCACAAGACTGATCTGTTATCTTCTACTTTCTAACCTCAGTCTTTTGTGCATTTGAAAGTTGCTGTTTAGTTTCCTGGGAAGAAAATTAGGTTAAAGGTATAATTAAGAGAAATTGAAAGCTGTCTGCTCTGATTCAAAAGCTACTTTGAATTATCTGGCACTGTTATTCAACTGATTCAACTCCGGCTCAAAAATCACTCCTGGCAGGCACTGGGGACCACATGGAATACCAGGATTCGAACCACCATCCATCTTGGATAGGCTGCATGTAAGGCAAACACCCTACTGCTGTACTATCTTTCCTGCCCCAAGACTTGATCTTTTGGTAGAGTTTAGGGATGAGGGCTAAACCTTGCCTATTAGAAAGAGTTGAATAAAAATCACCATTGTTGGGGCCAGAGAGACACTGTAGCAGTAGGGCATTTACTTTCATGCAGCTGACCCAGTTTGGATCTCAGTTAGAACCCGAGAGTCCCTTATGGTTCCCCAAGCCAGGAAGATTTCTGGGCATTACAGGGTGTGCCCCCCCCCAAAAAAAACAAATAAACAAAACAGAAAACAAAATTTACCATTGTTTTACCAAAAAATTTCATTGAGGATTCCAGAAGGTATATCTCAGGCATGAACAGAATACATATTGTCATTTAGAATAAAATAGAGGGTAGGGGTCAGAGCAGTAGGGCCTTTGCCTGGCACACGCTGACCTAAGATAGACTGGGTTCGATCCTTCATCGTCCTATATGGTGCCCCAAGTCAGGAGCGGTTTCTGAGCACAGATCCAGGAATAACCCCTAAGCATCACCGGGTGTCGCCCCCCCCCCAAAAAAAAGAATAAAATAATAAAATAGAGGTTAACAACTTACCAAGGTAACAATTTCTTATATAAATAACCAAATAAACAGGTCACAGCAGTATATTATTTATTCAGCCTGTAAATTGGTAGTACATGTTCCACTTATAAATGAATTTCACACATAATCAAAAACAGCAACTATATCTCAAATAAAATATACATAAAATCTGGCCTTAGTAGGAAAGGGGCAATGATGAAGCAAGTTAAAAAAGAAATCATGCTACATAACTACCAAAATTAGGAAGTTTAAGGTATTTTCTTTTTAACTTCCCAATCAAATCAATTTTATGACATGCTCAGTATCAGGAAATAAAAATTACAGGCAACAGGTATGTTTGGTTGTGTGAAATTTAACAGCTATCAATCCACATATGCACAATAATATCACCCAATCTTTAGTACCCTTCAAAATAAAAATGATGCATATTCTATGTATCATAGCATAAATATAATATTCTTTATAATTCCAGCCCTGTCAGTTCATCAAGTAACACAAAACTAGTTAAATTTAATTTTAGTCAAATGAAGAATAATATTAAAAGCTTTAAAGATGATTTTCATATAGCTTGAAACTTTTCATAACATATGTAACTTTCCAAGCAGAAGTTCTTAAATATTTCCTTTTGACATTTGTAGTGCTGGTTATATTTAAGAGTCTTTGAAAGTACATACAAGGCAGATTCTGGGCCAGAAAATCGAAAGTTTAGGGTTCCAGTATCAGCTTTACAACATATTTGATCATCTACTTTCCTCAACTGGAAAAAAAGTAAAGAGATCACTATCAGCAACTGTTTCTGGTTTATTAAAAAACAAAAACAAAAAAAAAAGTTTTCCATTCATCATTTTGATAGGAGTCAAACATCGAGAGCTTGTTAGGGATTAAGATCACGCACATGCCAACAGCTCACATGTATGAATAGGGAAAAAAGCAGCTAGTCCAACATTGCAGAGACATTCTAATCTATAGAACGCCTAGATCAATACACACTTTAAGGCCTTCATGTGGGCAAAACACATAGGTACAACAAAACACAATAGATTTTGCTTCCAGACAATTGCTATCTTGCTATCTTGCATTCAAATAGATTTCTCTGTGAAAATGGGAAATGGGATAAAAGATGTCAGTTTGCTTTAGAACCAAATCTCTATACTGCATCTATAACTCCATTCTTTAGAGTGTTTTTAAGGGTAACCATTAAGCTTGGGAACTGAAAGAAAACCCTTAATATTGTGCATTATGATATTACAGAGAATATTTGACATAAATAGAAGAAAATGTGACCAAACATAAGCTGGCACAGCCCAGGTGGATGAAACCTGACTAAACCCTGTCACAGAGCAAGCTGCAGCTGCTGAATCAATCCCACCCACAAGCATCTGTGAAAGCTACTAGACCAGAGGTGAGTTGTAACTGCCCAGGAAGGGTGGAGCCAGAGGAGCCTAGCCTCTCTGCTTCACAGCCATGCAACTCTCTTACTCAATGAACCCTAGCACAACACTCAGAAAACATCACACTAAAGATGTAACAATGGGGAAACACCATGCATTGAGAGTGAAGATAGCAGCTCTGATAACCCAACAAGTGCCAACTATCTATTTATCCTCTCAGGCAAGAAGTTAAAAAAAATAGATGAAGGATGTAGATGGAACTCAAAGAAAACACTGATAGAGGTGAGTGGAAAACCTAGAAGAATCAATAGGATATGATAATGGAAATGAGAAAAATCCAAACTGAAGTAACAGGACTGAAAAATATGATAGGCAAACAGAAAACCTAAATTGAAAGCCACTCCAATGGAGTAAAAGCAGGTAAGGACCATATCAGTGAGCTGGAAGATGAGATGCATAACAACTCCATACAATGAAAGAGTATGGAAAAGAGCCTTAAAACAAATAATCAAACAAGACGATGGAAAAAGTGCTCTAAGACTGTGAAGATATGAATACTGAAGTCTTTGATGAATTCAAGTGAAATAACATAAGAATCACTGGAGTTCCAGAGACTCAGAAAGAAAATCCCTAGTAAAAATCAAGTCAAAGAAATCTTTGGAGAGAAACTCCCAGAGCTAAAGATAGCCTACAACCAAAGCCTGCATGCCTGAAGAGTACCAGCTAAAAGAGTTCCAAAGAAAAGCATCCTAGTGGCAATGTTGAAACCCACAAATAGAATTCTATCCCAGGAAAGCAGCAAGATCAAAAAAGAAAAATTGCATTCAAAGGAGCATCCTTAAGATACATAACAAGGGGCAGAGAGATTGCACGCAGCTGACCAAAAATGGACCAAGGTTTAATCCCTGGGATCCTTGCTATGGTTGCCATAGCAAGGAGCAATTTCTGAGGGCATAGCAAGGAGTAAGCCCTGAGTGACCAGGAGTGGCCCAAAAATTAAAAAAAAATGTATAGCTTTGCAAACATACATCAGGAAGAAAGAATAGGTCTACATAAATAGCTTAATGACATAGCTTATGAAATTATAAAATGAACCGAAAATACGTAGGCAGAAAGAAAAAAACAAAGCTTAGACCAGAAATCAATGAAGTGGAAATCCAAACAACAATCTGAAAAATCAACAAAAGCAAAAGTTGGTTCTTTAAAAAAATCAACAAGATTGATAAAACATTAGCAAAACTCACATAAAAGGCAAGAGAAACTTAATAAACCAGTTGAGAAATGAAAAAGAGAAATCATTAGACAACACAAAGATACAAAGGGTAAAAAGGGACTATTCTGAAAAATTCTAAGACACAAAACATGAGAACCTGGAAGAAATGAATAAATTCTTTGACTCTTATAATCTTCCATGGTTACATCAGGATTTATTTAAATCTTATATAGATGGGTCTAGCTACACAGATAAATCACTATTAAGGAAATTAAAATGATAATCAAAAGTCTTCAAAGCAAACTCAAACCTCAATCTAACACCATGAACAAAGGAAAAATCCAAATGAATTAAAGACCTTGATATCAGACCTGAAACCATAAGATAAATAGAGAAACACGTAGGTAAAACATTCCATGATGTTGAGATTGAAAGCATCTTCAAGGAGGAACCAGCACTGTCTAATCAAGTGGAAGCAGAGATAGAGATAATGAACCAGAGTATATCAAACTTCTGTACCTCAAAGGAAACAATGACTAGAATACAAAGGCCAACCACAGAATGGGAGAAACAATTCACCCAATACCAAACACATAAGGGGCTAATAACTAAAATATACAAGGTAAAGACAGAAATTACAAGAAAAACCATTTAATCCCATCAAAAACTTGGGAGAAGAAATAGACATTTCCTCAAAGAAATACAAATGGCCAAAAGACAAATGAAAAAATTATCCACATTACTAATCATCAGGGAGAAGCAAATCATGTCCTCTCTCAACAATTATGTTACCTTCTCAAGCCACAGAGAGTGGCACACATCACAAAGAACAAGAACAATAAGTGTTGGCGAACATGTGAGGAAAAAGGAACTCACTCACTGCTGGTGGGAATGCCATCTAGTCCAGCCTTTATGGAAAAGAATATGGAGATTCATCAAAAAAATCTCAACATTGATCTCCCATATGATCCAGCTATTCCACTCCTAGGGATATATTCTATGAACACAACACAAAAACACAAAACAAAATGGCCTTCTGCACACCTATATTCATTGCAGCGCTATTTACAATAGTCATAATCTGGAAAAAAAAAACAGAAGCCCAACAACAAATGAGTGGCTAGAGAAACTGTGGTACATGTACACAATGGAATACTATAGTACCATCAGGAAAAATGAACTCATGAAATTTTCCTATACATGAACATGAAAATTATAATGCTGAGTGAAATAAGTCAGAGGAGGAAAGACAGACACAGAATAGTCTCACTCATCTGTAGGCTTTTTAAGAAAAATAAAAGATGGGGCACATAGCAATTTAGGAAGGACGGTAGTTCAAATCCAAATATCCCATATGGTCCCCAGTGCCTCCCTGGAGCGATTTCTGAGTGCAGAGCCAGGAGTAACCCCTGAGTGCTACCAGGTCTTACTCAAAAAATAACAACAGAAAAAAAAAAAAAGAAAGAAAAGAAAAGACATTATTGTAATAATACTCAGAGACAATAGAGATGATGTTTGACAGGACTGGCCCATGATATGAAGCTTAACACAAAGAGTGGTGAATTAAGTTAGAGGTAAATACATTAATAACTATCATAACAATGTTAGAGAGTGAGAGAACTAGAATGCCTGGGCTGAGGGAAGAAAGAAATGGAGGGGCATTGTTCAACAGGTGATAATGTTGCACTGGTTAAGGGGGCGGTGTTCTTTATTTTATAACTGAAGTTCAACTACAAACATATTTGTAATCATGGTGCCATTATTTTAAAAAAATAGGGGCCCGGGAGATAGCATGGAGGTAAGGCGTTTGCCTTTCATGCAAAAGGTCATCGGTTCGAATCCCGGTGCCCCATATGGTCCCCCGTGCCTGCCAGGAGCAATTTCTGAGCATGGAGCCAGGAGTAACCCCTGAGCACTACCGGGTGTGACCCAAAAACCATAAAAAAAAGCAGAAAATGAAATATTAGTTCTCATCTCTCTACTCCATGGAGAACTAAAGAATTTTGATCAAGTATCACCATCTATTATATATTTAATACTCTTGCAACTGAGAGCTGTTGCTATGGTTCCATGGCCAAAGGCCCTTTATCCTGTAATATCAAACCTTTAGCCTCATCAGATTTTGCTCCTTCTCTTGTTGAGTTCCGCAGGCCCTACACATCATTAGAAAGACTTTCTAAAGTTTTCCTCCTATCTCCACCCTATTCACCATTACTTTGCTATCTCCCTTTCAACTTCTTAAAGTTCAGTCTCCAACTGCCTTCAAAAATCATGCTAACATGGTTTGATTCGATATGGTCTTATCTTGGACTTTTCTGCAACCGTATCTCCTTCAAGACTACAAGAGCCATTGGGCAATAAACAGTAATTTTGTTGCTGCTGTTTTTTATTTGTTTCCTTATTTACTATTATTATATTTCTTGGTCCTGTTAGGTAACAGAAAAGTTGCCCAAATTTCATATTAAAGTCAAAACTGTTGCAAGGCAAAGTGTCTTAATTTTGATGTACAGTAGACAGTCTATAAATGCAGGTTCAACAAAAAATCAACTATAGAAAACACAAAATAGGAGTCTATTTATAATCCACATTCAGAGCTGGAACCTGCCCTGGTCTTTTCTTCCTCAGAAACATAAATATGACATAATGATCACCATCATAATCAAATGACTTGTCTTACAACTCTCTTGTCTGCATTTATTTTTTCTTTATTTCAAAAAAATATCTCCTGAATTAAAATATATTAGAGTAAAAGATTTCTAGGGATTGGTCTATTTATAAATTACACTTACTATTTATAAATTATATTTTATAATCCTACAGTTCTGAATATTAAGATTTAATTTTATTATTTTATTCTCATTTCTCCTCTCCATGCAGAACTGAAGAACTATGATCAAGTATCACCATCTATTATATATTTAATACTCATGCAACAAAAACTTTGAGTTGTTGGTATGTGCCAACACAAAACTTGACAAATTCAAACTCATAAACTTAAGTTTTAAAAGACTGAATTCAAAAAAAGGAAAAATAATGATCCATTAACAGCTCTAAATTATGTATGTATAAATTTTATATACACCTAATTAGAGTGATATTTGCAAAAGGTAGGTAAGTGTTTGTTATTAGTCATTAAGTTTTGTTATTAGTATTAAGTTCTATCCATCTGGGATGGCTTTGGTTCTACTTGATATCAATGATTTCTTCACATGTCAAATATTTTAAAATATAAATAAAAGCAAAAATCGTGGATGGGTAGTACTTTCTGAAATGAAAACAGAAAGTCACTCTAAAATAAAAAAATAAAAGCAGTTAATCCCAAATAAGTTTTTTTCTATACAATTTTCTCACCTGTAATTAGGGAAAAGGACAATTAATTTTGAGTCTTCAAATTGTGGTACTGTAGTTTCACAATATTACAAAAAAATAATAACTCAAGCATGTTAGGTTCATATTTCACATTTTGGTGAAGAGAATGAAAAAACATCCTATATCAACTGTTTGATTCCTCAATTGTAAACAGAGGGAAAATAGAAGTAAAACTAAAGCAAATTGATAAGAAATTCAACTGTAAAGAAATTCAACTGTTTAAGAATTACTGCCTTGAACTGCTAGAACCACTAAGAAAGCCTCCATCATAAGCTCCATTCTTTGAGTTGCACAGTCACCAAGATCTCTAGATACAGAGGTCTGATTTTACCATCCATGACGAAGCAGAAGACTTCCATACACCACAAAAGCACCGAGGGTAGAGTAAATGATCATGCAAGGAGTCTAAAGTTAATCCCATGACAGTATACTTCAGGGATGGAGAAACCCTGTATCTCCTAGGTCAAGGAAATTCCCTCTATAATATCCCCAAGAGTTACTGTGCCTATGCAGGGGAAAAAAGAAGAAATTATATATATATATATA
>PVKC010014573.1:0-22064 GCA_004027635.1 Crocidura indochinensis | reverse complement strand
TCTCTCTTTCTCTGACTTATTTCACTCAGCATAATAGATTCCATGTACATCCATGTATAGGAAATTTCATGACTTCATCTCTCCTGACAGTTGCATAATATACCATTATGTATATATACCACAGTTTCTTTAGCCATTCGTCGGTTGAAGGGCATCTAGATTGTTTCCAGAGTCTTGCTATGGTAAATAGTGCTGCAATGAATATAGGTGTAAGGAAGGGGTTTTTGTATTGTATTTTTGTGTTCGTAGGGTATATTCCTTGGAGTGGTATAGCTGGATCGTATGGGAGCTCAATTTCCCGTTTCTGAAGGAATCTCCATATCGCTTTCCATAAAGGTTAAACTACACGGCATTCCCACCAGCAGTGGATAAGAGTTCCTTTCTCTCCACATCCCCACTAACACTATTTGTTCTCATTATTTGTGATGTATGGTATTCTCTGTGGTGTGAGGTGGTACCTCATGTTTTTTTTGATTTGCATCTCCCTGATGACTAGTGATGTGGAGCATTTTTTCATGTGCCTTTTGGTCATTTGTATTTCTTCTTTGTCAAAGTTTCTGTCCATTTCTTCGCCCCATTTTTTGATGGGTTTAGATTTTTTTTCTTGTAAAGTTCTGTCAGTGCCTTGTACATTTTGGAGATTAACCCCTTATCTGATGGGTATTGGGTGAATAGTTTCTCCCACTCAGTGGTTGGCTCTTGTATCCTGGGCGCTATTTCCTTTGAGGTGCAGAAGCTTCTCAGCTTAATATAGTCCCATCTGTTGATCTCTGCTTTCAACTGCTTGGAGAGTGCATTTTCCTCCTTGAATATGTCTGTAGTCTCAATTTCCTGGAGTGCTTTGCCTACGTGTTGTTCTATATATCTTATGGTTTTGGGTCTGATATCAAGGTCTTTCATCCATTTGTATTTTACCTTTGTAAATGATGTTAGCTGGGGGTCTAAGTTCAATTTTTTGCAAGTGGCTAGCCAGTTGTGCCAACACCACTTGTTGAAGATGGTTTCTTTTCTCTATTTAGGATTTCTTGCTCCTTTATCAAAAATTAGGTGACTGTATGTCTGCGGAATATTTTCTGAGTATTCAAGCCTACTCCACTGATCTGAGAACCTGTCCTTATTCCAATACCATGCTGTTTTGATAACTGTTGCTTTGTAGTAAAGTTTAAAGTTAGGGAAAGTAATTCCTCCCATGTTCTTTTTCCCAATGATTGCTTTCGCTATTCTAGGGTGTTTATTGTTCCAAATGAATTTCAAAAGTGCCTGATCCACTTCTTTGAAGAATGTCATGGGGATCTTTAGAGGAATTGCATTAAATAAGTATAATGCCTTGGGTAGTATTGCCATTTTGATTATGTCAATTCTGCCAATCCATGAGCAGGGTATGTGTTTCTATTTCCGTGTATCCTCTCTTATTTCTTGGAGCAGGGCTTTATAGTTTTCTTTGTCTAGGTCCTTCACATTATTAATCAAGTTGATTCCAAGATATTTAAGGTTGTGTGGCACTATTGTGAATGGGGTTGTTTTCTTAATTTCCATTTCTTCCATATTGCTATTGGTGTATAGAAAGGCCATTGATTTATGTGTTGATTTTGTAGCCTGCCACCTTGCTATATGAGTCTATTGTTTCTAGAAGCTTTTTGATAGAGTCTTTAGGGTTTTCTAAGTAGAATATCATGTCATCTGCAAAAAGCAGATGAGTTTGACTTCTTCCTTTCCTATCTGGATTCCCTTGATATCTTTTTCTTGCCTAATCGCTATAACAAGTACTTCCAGTGCTATGTTGAATAGGAGTGGTGAGAGAGGACAGCCTTGTCTTGTATCAGAATTTAGAGGGAAGACTTTTAGTTTTTCTCCATTGAGGATAATATTTGCCACTGGCTTGTGGTAGATGGCCTTAACTATATTGAGAAAGGTTCCTTCCATTCCCATCTTGCTGAGAGTTTTGATCAAGAATGGGTGTTGAGGGGCCAGGCAGTGGCGCTAGAGGTAAGGTGCCTGCCTTGCCTGCGCTAGCCTAGGACGGACCGCAGTTCAATCCCCCGGTTTCCCATATGGCCCCCCAAGTCAGGAGCGACTTCTGAACCCATAGCCAGGAGTAACCCCTGAGCATCACCGTGTTTGGCCCAAAATCAGAAAACCAATAAAATAAAATAAAATAAAATAAAAGAATGGGTTTTTAACCTTATCAAATGCTTTCTCTGCATCTATTGATATGATCATGTGATTTCTATTTTTCTTGTTGTTGATGCTGTGTATTATGTTGATAGATTTACGGATGTTAAATCATCCTTGTATTCCTGGGATGAAACCTACTTGATCATAGTGGATGATCTTCTTAATGAGGCATTGAATCCTATTTGCCAGGATTTTGTTGAGGATCTTTGCATCTGCATTCATCAGCGATATTGGTCTGTAATTTTCTTTTTTTTTTGTTGCATCTCTGTCTGGTTTAGGTATCAAGGTGATGTTGGCTTCATTAAAGGTATTTGGAAGTGTTTCCGTTTTTTCGATTTCATGAAAGAGTCTTGCCAGGATTGGTAGTAGTTCCTCTTGGAAAGTTTGAAAGAATTCATTAGTGAATCCGTCTGGGCCAGGGCTTTTGTTTTTGGGCAGACATTTGATTACTGTTTTAATTTCATCAATAGTGATGGGGGTGTTTAGATATGCCACATCCTCTTCATTCAACTGTGGAAGGTTATAAGAGCCCAAACATTTATCCATTTCTTCCAGGTTCTCATTTTTAGTGGCATAGAGCTTCTCAATGTAGTTTCTAATTACCCATTGAATCTCTGCCATATCAGTAGTGATCTCTCGTTTTTCACTCCTAATAAGAGTTATCAAGTTTCTCTCTCTCTTTGTTAGTTTTGCCAATCCTGTTTATTTTTCAAAGAACCCACTTCTGCTTTCGTTGATCTTTCTGATTGTTTGGGGGGTTTCCACTTCATTGATTTATTCTCTCAGCTTTGTTATTTCCTCCTGCCTCCCTATTTTTGGGTCCTTTTGTTGAGCACTTTCTAGTTCTATGAGCTGCGTCATTAAACTACTCAGGTAAGCCCCTTCTTACTTCCTGATGTGTGCTTGCAAAGCTATAAATTTTCCTCTCAGTACTACTTTTGCTGTGTCCCATAAGTTCTGATAGTTTGTGTCTTCATTATCATTTGTTTCCAGGAACCTTTTGATTTCCTCTTTGATTTCATCTCAGACCCACTGGTTATTCAGTATGAGGCTGTTTAACTTCCAGGTGTTAAAGTTTTTCTTCGGTGTCCCTTTGGAATTCACAAATAATTTCAGAGCCTTGTGGTCAGCAAAGGTAGCCTGAAAAATTTCTATTCTCTTGATATTATGGAGATATATTTTATGTGCCAGCATGTAATCTATCCTGGAGAATGTACCATGTACATTGGAGAAGAATGTGTATCCAGGTTTCTGGGAATGGAGTGTCCTATATATATCCACGAGGCCTCTTTCTTCCATTTCTTTCCTCAGGTCTAAGCATATTCTTGTTGGGTTTCAGTCTGGTTGACCTATCCAGTGTTGACAAAGCCTCGTTGAGGTCACCGACAATTATTGTGTTGCCATTGATGTTATTTTTCAGCTTTGTCAACAATTGTATTAAATTTTTTGCTGGACCCTCATTTGGTGCATATATGTTTAGAAGAGTGATTTCTTTCTGCTCTACATACCCCTTGATTAATATATAATGTCCATCTTTGTTCCTTACAACCTTCCTGAGAATAAAGTTTGCATTATCTGATATTAGTATGGCCACTTCAGCTTTCTTATGGGTGTTGTTTGCTTGGATAATTTTCCTCCAGTCTCTTATTTTGAGTCTATGTTTGTTCTGAGTATTCAGGTGCATTTCTTGTAGACAGCAGAAAATTGGATTGAGTTTTTTTGATCCATTTAGCCACTCTGTGTCTCTTAACTGGTGCATTTAGTCCATTGACATTGAGAGAAAGAATTGTCTTGGGATTTAATGTCATCTTTATATCAAAATTTGGTGTGTCTTTTGGTTACTCTTGTATTAAATTAGGATTTTCAGTTTTTCTCTTAAGACTGGTTTTGATTCTGTAAAGTTTCTGAGCTGTTTTTTGTCTGTGAAACCATGTATTCTTCTGTCAAACCGGAAATGAGTTTTGCTGGGTACAGTATTC
Source organism: Crocidura indochinensis (assembly GCA_004027635.1). NCBI lineage: Eukaryota > Metazoa > Chordata > Mammalia > Eulipotyphla > Soricidae > Crocidura > Crocidura indochinensis. The sequence continues at coordinate 17,910 of PVKC010014573.1, read as the reverse complement.
TAGGTGAAGCATTCATTTCATTCAGTCTTGTCACAATATCCCACCACTGCTTTCTGGCCTTGAGTGTTTCAGGTAACAGGTCTGCTGTAAATCTCAAGGATGCTCCCTTGAATGGAATTTCCTTTTTTGATCTTGCTGTTTGCAGAATTATGTCTCTATCTGTGGGATTCGTCATTGTGACTAGGATGTGTCTTGGGATATTTTTTATGGGGTCTCTTTTGGTTGGTACTCTTTGGGCATGCAGGATTTCATCACATATGTTCTTTAGCTCTGGAAGTTTCTCTTTAGTGATGTTCTTGACCGTTGATTTCTTCCTGTGTCTCTGGGACTTCAATGATTCTTAAGTTGTTTCTGTTGATCTTATCATAGACTTCTATTTTCATCTGTTCCCATTCTTTGACTATTTTTTCCATAGTCTGTTCATTTGTTTTAAATTTTTTTTCCAGTCTCTCCCACTGTATGGAGTTGTTATTTATCTTGTCTTCCACAGCATCAATTCTATTCTCAGCTTCATCTACCCTGGTGTTGAGTTTATCCATTTTGTCATTCAATTCATTTACTGAGTTTTTCAGGCCTGTTAGTTGACTTGTTATTTCAGTTTGGAGTTTTGTGATTTCTGTCTTCATATTTTCTTGGTTCTTATTAGTGTTCTGTTCAACTCGATCCATGGTTTCTTTGAGCATCTTCCATATTGCTTTTCTAAAGTCCTGATCTGAGAGATTGTTTAGTTCACTGGTCATTATCTGGTCATCAGAATTATCATCTTCATTCTCTATGTCTGATGCTGGCCTGCATTGTTTCCCCATTGTCACACTTGTATTATGGGTTACTTGTGTTGTGGTGGTATTCATTCATGATGTACGCAGCCACACTCCTCTGGCTCCACCTTTTCTGGGTGGGTCGATTCGCCTACAAGGGAGTGGAGTCCTCTGTGGAAGAAGCCTCACACAGGATCCAATCTTAGGCTCGAGCACGCAGCAGAGAAGACAGTCCAGAGAGAAATGCTGGGCTTCAGTGATCCAGCATAGTTCTTAGTGTGACTTTTTTTTGTTGCGATGGTATTCTTTCCTTAGAAAGAGTGCACGGCCGCATAGAGAAGCAGAGCTGCCGTGCTCTTCTGGAGCCTCTTTTCGGCCAACTCCCAAGAGGTTCAGGCAACAGCACAGGAGAAAGACACACACAGGCAGCACTCACAGTTTTGCACAGTTTTTCATAGCCCCACTGAGCTTAATATTTTCTTATTTGTGTATCTCTGCTTCAACTTTTTTGGAGAGTGCTGTTTTTTCTATCTTTTAGCTTCAATGTCCTGGAGTGTTTTACCTATGTCTTGTTCTATAAACCTTATGGTTTCAGGTCTGATATCAAGGTCTTTAGTCCATTTACTTCGTGATCCTGATATGTGAATCTTCTAGATTATGAGCTAGAAAAGTGGTAGGCAGATTTATTGGAGGAGGAATGGTGAATTTAGTACACCCCTACCATGTAAATCCTATCCTCATAGATTCAGGGGCAAGGAGCCACATAAGGTTTGCTATTTTTCCTTCAGTTGTAATGTCATGTAGTCGCCTTGTACTCAGTTGGGTGGAGGGAAAAAGGCATATTTTCTATTCCTTGCAAGTCATAACAAAATCTCCTTCAGAGCCCACTATCAGGTGGATATAATGGAGAGATCTGCCTCTATAACATGCATGCCCCTGAATTTCTTGTCATCGATTTCTAGAGGGATTTCTTTGCAAACATTTTTTTGCAGTCTGTATGTGAATGCTACCAGAGGTTCTGTAGAAACTGATAGAGGATTTGGTGCTGCCAAATCTTTCAATTCTTGGAGATTGGAGTGTCCCAGCATTACAAATGGGAGAAGTAGGAGTTGTGTTATTCTTTTACCCAATTTAAAAGTGCATGTATTTGGCACTGTTGTTATGATGATTACTTCTCCCTCATAACTTGGCTATAATCCCCAAGTGAACAGCAATGCCTTTTATTGTCACACTGCTTCTATCCAACATTAGACCTACTTTGCCTGGTTGTATCAGTCCCTTTATGTCTGAGCATAGTTTATGTGGGCATTGTGCTGAAGTCAGAGTTATATCACCTGGACTAGGTACTCTAGGGTGACACTTTCAATGGTGATGGGCTATAATGAGTGTATGGGTCATATTGATGTTATTGTCCTAGATTTTGTGGGGCCTAGGGTAGTTTCCTGCTCAGTTTCCCTGCATTTTCTAAATATTAGTAGGGCAGTCTCTTGCCCAATGATTTCCTCCATTGCATTGTAGGCATGGTCCAGGTGGTAGTCTCAAGAGAGTGGGAGTAAGGAGGATCTTACATTCCCTCCTGTAGTGACAAAACTTGCCACACATAAAACATCTCTTGGCAGTCTCTTGTCCAGTGAGTGCCTCTGCCGCATTTATGGCCAAGTCTAGGTGGTGGTCTTGAGAATGTAGGATTCAGTGGGGCTCTATATTCTCTCTATTGGCTATCCTGGTTTCCTATCTTGTTTCTGGACTGAATAAGCCTTTGGGGTATTTATCTATGCCTGGTGGAAAATGGAATTACTGTTCAGCATATCTTGAGAAATCTTATTATGTTCTCTCTCTCCCTTATTAGTCTTAATATAACCTGATAGTCCTGATTCACGTTTTCAAATGTGAGGTGCTTTATCAAATGATTCCTGAGCCTCTTTTCTCTGAACTTGCCTCTGGACTGCCTCAGATAGATTGTCAATGAATGGTTCTGATACACCCTGAAAGACCTTTGTAAACCTATCTTTAAATTTAGAGTCTGCATCTATTGTTTTCAATGAAAATTGGGCAATATCCCTAATATAATTCATGATAGTGGGGGTATGGTAGCCTGTTTTTGGTTTTCTACTTCTCCTATCAACATATAAGGTGATTTTGATTCCAGATAGCCTCCTGCCTGATTTTCCTAAGTTGTATAATTTAGCTTTTGCCTCATCTCTTTGTCACATTCACCATTACAGGTATTGGGATGGGCTCAGGCAAACTTTGGCCATAATTGGAAAGTCCTGTGGAATCCAAAGTGCATTATTGCTTCAGCTTGATAGGTATTCAGTACAGTATGGATATTTGGCCAATATGTCAGTGCAGGCTTTTATAAAGCTATTTTAGAAGTTTATTTTCAGTTTATTTTATTTTTAGCTTAGGAGTTTATTTTTGTTTGTTTAGTTGGTTTTTGGGTCACACCCGCAGTGCTCTGGGGTTACTCCTGGGTTTACATTCTGAAATAGCTTCTGGCAGGCTCGGGGGATCATATGAGATTCCGTAATTTGAACAATCAATCTTCTGCATACAAGGCAAATGTCATATCTCCATGCTATCTCTCCAGCCCCAGGAGTTTAATTTTTATATTTTTATATGTATGCAGTTTACAGGATCTATCTCTGGTGGCCTCTAGTTTTAATCTTACTGAGTTATATTTTCTGATTCTGAATCTGAGCTGGGACTGATTGGTACATGTGGTACTCTGAATTTTCTCAGGTCTGGTAGATGCAGATGTTTTATTTTATTTTGATACTTTCATTTATATTAATTATTGTGTTTGACCTTGATTTGTTCATGGATTTGGATGTCAATTTTGTAGAATTCTCATTTCCTGCCTTATCTACCTGATCCAATTTTCTGGGTACAGAAGGATGCATTATTTTCTGGGTTTTGGAATATGTCATGTGAGAGTGACAGTAGCTATTATATTTGTCTTGATTTCCTTAACCAGACAAGTGAGCTTAAGAGCGATTGAAGGAATGATGCTTCTCATTAAATCAGTTATCATGTTATTGTTTTCTTCAACATAAACTTGAGATATATATTCCCACATATCATCACTATTATAATTAAGTAGGTCATTATTACCTTCAGAACTATATTGGTTAAAATTCAGGAGACCATGGGGTTGGAGTATTGGCGCAAGCAATACAGCATTTGCTTTGCACATACTAACCTAGGACAGACTTCAGTTCAATCTCCCAGCATCTCATATCGTCCCCAAAGCCAGGAGCAATTTCTGAGTGCATAGCCAGAAGTAACCCTTGAACATCACTGGGTGTGGTCCAAAAACCAAAAAAAATTCAGGGGACCAAAATGATTTTATTCACAGTACATCAGGCCTTTAATACAAGATGCAATCATTGCCTGAACCCACTAGAAAATCCAGACCAACCTATCTGTTCCAATGTCAAACTGATATGTTTTTCAGCTGTTCCAATTGTTTGGTGTGCCAGATTCCAGAGATTCAAGCTGCCAGAGATGGGTCTGCACTTCTGCGGTCCACAGGGGTCTTTCAGGCAAAACTCTGGAAAATATATCAAGTTTTTTTTAATAGAAGAACTCATGGGGATATGACAAATCCATAACCTGGGAGAGGGAGAGAGAGCTGAGTTTGGGACCAGGCTATGGTCAGAGTGAGGACCAGTAAAAGGAAGAGGAATATAAGGTAAAGAATAAGTAGTCTAAAAGAATGGAGATGAAATTCTGTCGAATCAGGGAAAAAGCCCTTAGCCAGGAGTAGAAACAATTCAGTCAAATTGACCCTCCAACTGCCTCTTTAAACTACCACACAATCTCCACACTGACTTTCCAAGTCCAACCTCACTGGTCGTTTTATATTCCCAGCCATCCAAAAATAATTAAGGACTTTTAAAAGGGATGGATCCCTTTTATGGCTGATGTTGGAATTCTGCTAGAGTAATGTTTAATGTAGGACAGACCTTTTGTCTATTGTTAGGAAATGAGAGTATGAACATGTTTCTCGGGCTAGACTTGAAGTTTTTATTTCACAGCTTTATCAAATGACTACTTTGTAGTTCTCAGCATTCTTCAGTATTTGAATCAACCTAAGCACAGCAAGCAAGGAACCCATATTCAGAAACATACTCCAGTACATCTCCCCTTCAAATTTATGTATTGCTGACAGTATACAATAGTGATAAATTTGTGAAAAGAATAAAAAAAAAACAAGGAACAAACTCAAAAGCATCTCAAAGGAGAATTCTGAGTATAAATAATATTTTGTTTATGTGGAAAAGAGTAAGATCTTAATTACTTAGTTTTGTGGTCAGGTTTAAGGACTCATTGGGAAGTAAAATAGGTCCACTCTGAGCTCTACCTGGACTTCTGTCTCCCACCCTGACTCGTTGCAGCTGAGGGGACCCCTTCCATGAGGACAGCGTCACCTTGCATAGAGAGGGAAGAATCAACAGACTGTATGACAGTGCTTGTCTTTGGTGCTAAACCTCTCCTCATGATTACTGTGTCCAAATGCTCCTTTTGAAGCCAGACCTTCTCCCCCTGAGATTTCGGGCCCCACGGAGAGGGCTCCAGCTGGGCACACCGTGAGCTTCACCTGTAAGTCCCATGGCTTCTCCCCCAGAAACATCAGCCTGCGGTGGTTCAAAAACAGGAACGTGCTCTCAGCCTCCCAGACCCGCGTGGACCCTGAGGGAGACAGTGTCTCCTACAGCGTTTCCAGCATGGCCAGGGTGCTGCTGGCCCCTGGGGACGTGCACTCCAAGGTCATCTGTGAGGTCACCCACATCACCCTGGATGGGGGTCCTCCTCTTCGTGGGACGGCCAGCTTGTCTGAGACCATCCGAGGTAGACACACATACCCAACCCAGGCCTCTCTTTGTCTTCCCCTGGATTTTTTCCAATGTTCAAGAATCTAAGTCTCATCAGCCCTTCCAGAATGTGCCCACAGCTCTCTCTATTTCCATAGCAGCTGCTCTGTGCCAAGCACAGTACTAGATTTGGTCACTTATTTTGCAAAAAAGCAGCCTCCCTTTCTAAACACCCACTTGCCTACTATAAGCAAATCTGGCAGAGAGTTCATTTATTTGCTACAGTTCTGAGATCCCAGCAGATGCAAGGGGTGTATTTGCTGGTTACTGTCCATACAGTACCTACCAGCCATCCCACCCAAATCCCTTCCCTAGGACATTCTGTGTCCAGGGCATAGCTGTAGTTATTTCTTTCGTGTGCACAGAGCATCTTCCAGATTTCAGCATTCCTCCATGTCTAGCACTGTTGGGTGAATACTTGCTGTGGGTGGAATCTAAGCAGTGGCACTCCACCCCTGTGACCTGTCTGTTCCGTAAATCAGAATTCTGCCCTGTGCTGTTTCAGTTCCACCCACCTTGGAGGTCTCCCAGTTCCCCTCGATGGGGAACCAGGTGAACATCACATGCCAAGTGAAGAAGTTCTACCCCCGGAACCTTCAGCTGACCTGACTGGAGAACGGAAACGTGTCCCGAACCGAAACCACCTCCCTCCTCCTAGAGAACAAGGACGGGACCTTTAATCGAACCAGCTGGCTCCTGGTGAGCTCCTCGGCCAACAGGGAAAATGTGGCATTCACCTGCCAGGTGGAGCATGATGGGCAGCCAGCACTCAACAAATCCCACACCCTGGAGGTGTCTGCACCCCAGAAGGACCAGGGCTCTAATGAACAACATGGTAAGGATACAAACCTACTAACATAGATATTAAAATTTAACTTCCATTTTATATTTAATATTGTAATTCATACTTATAGAAAAATTTACAAGTCTCTGACTCCATTGTGTGAGAGAAATCAACAGATGATTTTGTACCTACTTTTTGGCATAGAAAGACATTAAGAAATAAAATGGCAGAAAGGTAGTGAGAAAGGGAGGCCACCCTTCATGGAATCCTGCCTCAACTGGCTTCTCTTCATGATTACCTTCACTATTCAAGTCAGCTTCCCACTCCTGTTCTCTAACCTTGTTAATGCTATACACACTGAGAGAAACTTTTCTAGTAAACAACTAAAGAAAGAATCCACAAATATATATATAATATATAGTATATATATTTTATATATATAAATATATATACTATATAGTATATATATTTTATATATAAATATATACTATATATTATATATATTTGTGAATTCTTTCTTTAGTTGTTTACTATATAATATATATATATATATATAGTCGACTCTAAACCTATTGAGACTCAATACAAGACATTTCATCTCTGTCAGTAAGATCATTCAATGACACATGCCTCTTCTATTTGTGCAGACACAGAAGAAAACCTGGAGTTTAAATTTCGTTGGTCACCTATGCATAGTGATTGGAAACCAGGGCTTCTTCAGTTTAATTTGTGGCAGTACCCTGCATTAATCGCAACTTTCCATACATTTACTATTAGAATATCACTTATCTACAAATTCCTTACTGCTTCAACCTGACTCGGAGAAAAAAAAGAAAGAAAGAAAGAAAGAAAGAAAGAAAGAAAGAAAGAAAGAAAGAAAGAAAGAAAGAAAGAAAGAAAGAAAGAAAGAAAGAAAGAAAGGAAGGAAGAAAGAAAGAAAGAAAGAAAGAAAGAAAGAAAGAAAGAAAGAAAGAAAGAAAGAAGGAAGAAAGAAAGAAAGAAGGAAGGAAGGAAGGAAGCAAAGAAAGAGAAAGGAAGGAAGGAAGGAAGGAAAGAAGGAAGGAAGAAAGGAAGAACTAAAAGGAAGGAAGGAAGAAATAAAAGAAAGAAAACAAAGAAAAAAGGAAGGACAGAAAGAAGGAGGGAAGTAAGGAAAGAAAAAAGAAGGAAGGAAAAAGGAATGAAGGAAAGAAAGAAACCAAAAAAGAAAGAAAGAAAGAAGAAAGCAAGGAAGAAGAAAGGAAGGAAGAGAAAAAGAAAGACAAAAGGAAGGAAGAATGAAAGAAGAAAGAAAGAAAAAGAAAGAATAGAATGAAAGAAAAAGTAAGAGAAATAAAGGAAGAAAGAAAGAAGAAAGAAAAGGAAAAAAGAGAAAGAATACAGCAAAAGAAGAAAAAGAAAGAAAAGAAAAGAGACCCCAATGTCGAAGGCTTTCTCCCTTGCTTGGGCAGGCTGAGAACCTTGGTAGGCCCCCTGCTGCACCCTCTCCTGCCCCCTCCTCGGCCTCCAGGACCTCCTGGGGAGGCGACCCAGGTGGCCAGAAAAGGTGGGTGTCGGGTGGCCCCTCTGGAAGGGGAATCCCAAGTTTGCCCCGCCCTTGCCCCTGTGCAGGGTGTGAGGGCTAGGGAGGAGGGCGGGTGGATCCTGGCTGCTGGTTCTCCACCTAATCGTAGTTGAATCCTGAGCCTGACTCGGAGACTGCCTTAGAAAAAATGAGCAGCTCATAACACCCCCAAATTTGGACTCATCTGGAGGTCGGGGGGCAGGAGAGGGTGCAGCTGGGGGCCTACCAAGGTTCCCAGCCTGCCCAAGTAAGGGAGAAGGCCTTCGACATTGGGGCCACCCCAGGCCCCATGCCAGGTAGAGCCAGAGATAATAGTTAACTGCATGATTTGCACATAGTCAACGCAGGTTAGGAGCCTATCATCTCACAGGGCTATCTGAGCCTAGCAAAAATGATTCCTGAGCATAGAGTCAAGAGTGAATCTTGTGTACACTTTTGGGGGGTTAAAAAAACAAACAAATCAATCAATCATATTTGACTATCTCATTTCTCACTGTTCTACTTTTTTGATCAAAAATTGACCCACAAAGAATTAAGATTCAGAAGCATCCCTTCAACCCATCTTTCAAATTCAAGATTTGCACATTTGATTCTTCTGGAGTGTTTTTTCAGAAGGGTAGAAGTCAAATATAAATTCATAACTCTCTGAGGAGATAGCTTATATATAAATAAATTAGGGGTGACAGAGACCTTCAGTTAATTTACTCTGTAAAGGTTCTTCTATTTCAAAGTGAACTGTTTATAATGCTTAATTCACTTATCCCATAGCTCTGGAAAGGAGAAATGCCTGCTGTCTCATTTCCCAGAGTAGAACCTAGGGGTATCAGTAACATCCCTCTGGATAGGCATTTGGTCAACACCCTGGATCACATTGTGGTTTTGTTTCTCTTATAATTGCTACTCTAGATGCCTCCTGTCACCTTGGAAAAGTTTCCCACAGTCATTACCACCTCCAGGAAGTTAACAACCTCTTTCTGTTTTCATTAAGTTGTCAAATGGACAAAAAGTAGGAGTCAAGCATTTTGATAGGTAGTCTCAGGAACTAAATTACATTTCAAGAAAACGTTTACTAAATTCGTATGTATAGAGATACGTCATATATTTTACTATAGTCATTATTTTTCTATTAAATCTCAGAAGCTGTGATTGTTGACTTCACTTGTTATCCTACTAGACTTTTTTTTGGTTTTTCGGGCCACACCCGTTTAATGCTTAGGGGTTACTCCTGGTTAAGCGCTCAGAAATTGCCCCTGGCTTGGAGGGACCATATGGGACACCGGGGGGGGGGGGGGGGGGGTTGAACCGCGACCCTTCCTTGATTAGCGCTGCAAGGCAGACACCTTACCTCTAGTGCCACCTCACCAGCCTCAATTTATTTAATACTTTTATTTAGGCACAGTGGTTACAAACATGCTTGTAGTTGGGATTCAATCATAAACAGTATACCCTCCTTCTCTAGTGCAACCTTCCAAACCACAATACCCACCATTTCCCTTCTCCATGCCTTCTGCCCCCATCATTTTTTTTCATTTTGACCAAAGTGGATTACAAATCTTTCACAGTAATTTTTTTGATACATAGCAACATTGAATCAGGAGCTATCCCACCACCAATGTTATCCACACTCCACCCCTGTTCCCATCTTGCATCTGAAATCCCCACCTTTACCCCCCAGGTTGCTAGTATAAATGGTTCCCTCTGTGTTTAGCATGTTGTAGATTGGGTATCGATTCTGTTATTGGTGGTGTTTAAATCTGATCACTTTTTAATTTCTACTTAATGTTCTTACGACTGTCTGGTCTTGGTACCCTCCATCATTTCCCCCTCGATTTGTGAGGTGGAACAAGATGGTCCAAATTACGTGGTTCTGTTTGAAGGAGAGAAAAAAAATAAAATAAAATAAAATGGTGCAAAAATCAAACAAACAAAAAATGGGAGGAGGCTGTGAATGGGTTAAGTGCTGGAGCTCTTCCCCTAGGAACTGTCCATGTGCTGTTTCTATCCCACACACCATCCAAGTATCCCAAATTACTATGTCAGGTAACCAGTTGAGAATAATCACATCCTAGATAATTCTCATCACTTACTATGCATCTTTGCCCCTTCCTTCAATGAGGACAACCTTGGAAATCTGTCAAGAGCCTAAAAATGATAAGTTATAGAGAGCCTTACCTTGATTTTTGCATTGATCTTTAATAGCACAGTAGTCAAGTTCAAAACCCTTAGAATGTGATGAGCACTGGGCATCTCCAATAGAATGAGTTCAATCACTGAACATTGATTTATAGATACACCTTTAATAGAACCTCATATTCTTTATTTCCAGGGTCTACTCCATACCATATGCATTTCCTTCTAGGCTTCCTCCTTGGCTCCAAGGTGCTGCTCATGATTAGTGTTTCTACCATCTACATCTACAAGAAGTTGGAGACTGACTGTAAGCTGTGGAGAGACATAGGGGTGGTAGACCAGGCAAAATCATCCAAATGAAGTGAAGAAAAGTGGACACATCTCCTGAAAACTCTCAGATCATGAGTTTTTCTCATAGTTTTCAATACCCACAAAGTCCTATGGAATAAAATTAAATTAATAGCTTAAAGGTTACTCTCTAAGTCCCAGGCTTTTTCTCACAGAAGCAGAAAAAGGGGAGATAAATGAGGAGCAAATGCATGAAGGTTTTTTTTAAAGACCATCTCTAGATTGTTTGATCATGATCAAACATGATAAAAGAAATTTGCTTTTTAAAATAATTTTGAGAAATTCATTATCAGCTGCCCTGAGAATTCAACCCTTTCTGAATCTCTTGGACAGGGTTGAAATAACCAAATATTGGCTCAAGACTAGGAAAATGTTGACATATAGGTTCCTATTTCAGGTGATGCCCATATTCTCAGGAAAAATACTTCAGAAGGAGAACAGCACTGGAGTCAGAGACACATAGGGATCATTTCTTGAATAAACAGATATTGAATTTATTTCCCACAGTTAAAATTCTTGAATTCTGCTATTACTATTAAGTTGTTGCCTCCTTTCCTTCTTGAGTGGTCAAGTGAAATGCACTGTGATGAGAAGAAGCTTCCAAATTCTACTTCAGGTGTCTTCCTTTTCCTGGTACTTTCACAGGCCTCTGGTACCCTTTTCACTTCCTAATAAACCCAGAATTTGAACTTAATCCATAGTCTAAGAGCAAGGTTCATGAGAGCTAACTCTGAGAACTGACTCATGACATGTCTCTTGAATATAAGAAAGAAGCAAAAATATATATCAGAATATCTCTCGTCCATTTCCTCAGGGTTGGCCATGATCTACAGCCATTGCTTTCTTGGATTCTTTCATTCCTCAGCTGGTATTGATGTTCTCTGTTGAGTCTTTGTGACCCCCTGTGGGGACCCCCGACCCGCGGGGGTAGGATAGAGGAGGTCACCAGTTACTAAGTGGGTCTTCACAAGCCGGTCCGATCTTGTCTTTTCCTAAAAAGCAATTCTCAAGAGGTTAAATAATGCTCAAGACAAAATTCTGATCAAAGGCCTTTTTAATGGGGAATGTGCCTGCTTTTATAGACAGGCAAAAGGGAGCTGGCAAAAGTAATGTCGATCACTCTTTTGGCACGCAGGCCATTGGTTTATTCCAAATAAGGAATGAGCACAACACAAAATGGGTGGGACAGAGGAGGTAACATAGTTTTCCAAATATGGAAAGTGGGCAACAGGTGAAGGGCAAAATAACCTTACACATTAGCAGTCTCCATGGAGACACTCTGTGACCTTGAGGAAGGATCTGCAAGTTACATTTCTGAGTTCTAAACATGTTTATGGTTGGGCAAACTTTTAAGAAATTGACTTTGCAAAAACAACATTGCATAGTACAATAATGGATGTTTTTGCCAACTCAAGAATATGGGCTAGAGGGAGTTTGGATACATTCCAGGAAAGAGGGGAGTGGTCCAAGATTGTGTCCTTCTCTCCTGGGCTAAAAGTGTTACATATTGTTTTTGTGGCTGCTTGTTTTTCTGATAGCTCAGAGACCCTACAGCAAAACTGCACATGGGTTGCTTGCAGATGCAAAGCTGCAAAGTTGAAAAATGGCAGAAAGGTTTAAAGCAAAAAATGACTACTGTTAAGTCACGGTATCCAACATCCCTATGATAATTTTTTAAAATACCATCTTCTCGAAGACTAACAGATGGTCAAAAGATACATGAAAACTTTCTAGTATTAATTATTAATTCTTAGGAAAATCCAATTCAAGAAAATAATGAAATATAATCTTACACCAATGAGGATGGCACATATCACAAATATTGGGAACATTTTTTGTTGGTGGAGATGTGGTGAGAAAGTAATTCATCCACTGTTAGTGGGAATGCTGCCTTTTCCAACTCCAATGAAAAACAGTATGAAGGGATCTCAGTAAAATAAGAATCGATCTTCCATATGACCCATCAATCCCGCTTTTTGGTATCTATCCCCAGGACAGAATAACACTGATCCAAAAATATATATACACACTACTATTCATTGCAGCACTCAGCACAATAGCTAAGAATTGGAATCAACCAAGATGCCAACAACAGATGAATGGATCATGAAAATGTGGTACATGTATACAATGAAATACAACATAGCTGAAAGGAATGATGCAATTATATAATTTGCTATGACATGGATGAAACTGGAAGATATTATGTTAAATAAAGTAAGCCAGAAGGCTACATACAAAATGATATCACTTATATGTGATATCAAATAGCTGCATGAAGAAATGAAATGCTTTAAATGGGAGTTGTCTCAAATACTCTTAGCCCCAGATTATAGGGAGGAGAAGAAAAGAAAATGAGTGGAGGAGGAGAAACACAAATATGAAGGATGAGGGACAGGGGAGAAGAGGTCTCAGGTGCATTGGTGATGTTAAAAAAAATGATAAAAACTAAAGTCAAGCCAATGACAACAACAATGAAATCATGAGTCCTAACTTTAGAAATCAAAACTTAAAATGGGCTGTTTATGCTGGCAAGCGGTGGACAGGATGCTCACATGGAATGTACTCTGGAAACATTGGTGGAGGGAGGTCGAAACTTGTGGTAGGATTGACCCTGAAATATTGGATGTCTGAAACTCAACTATGAAAAACCTTGTAAGTCACAATTATTTCAATAAAATATTAAAAAAAAACATTTTCTCTTTCTACTTTCCTGACATGTTCTACTCCTCAAATTCAAAAAGAAGCTTCTCGAATACAGAGCATTCGTGGTGGGAATGTTGCACTGGTGGAGGGAGGTGTTCTGTTTATGGCTGAAACCCAACCACAATCATGCTTGTAATTTTGGTTTTTAACTAAATAATTTTTTCGAGGGGAGAGTGCGAATGCAGTCCCCCACTACAACAAATTATGCAGCCGAGTTTCCCACATTTCGGGAAATCGCAGGGGTCAGCACATCCGAAGTGCAATGGATAAGCCTCACCCTGGGAAAACCACCTTCGTGATCATGGTATCTCCTCTGCCAGGTAAGTATTAAATAAATATTTTATTAAAAATAAAAAGAAACTTCCTCTCACATTTGTGACAAAGAGTGATTAATGCAATTAGGGCAGAGAAGGGTTCTTTATGACGATGATAGTTGGAATTGATCATGACCCACAAGGACTGGGTTCTGAAAGAGGATAAAGTGGCATTTGTGTTACCCTTCATTAACAATAGTGCAAACCACAGTGTCAAAAAGAAAAGAAAGAGGAGAAAGAGAGAAAGAAGTAAAATGCCTGCCTCTGAGATGGATGGTGGTAGGGAAGCTGGGGTGGTGGGAAAAGTGCACTAGTGAAGGGTGGTATTCATTCTATGACAGAAACTCAATAATGAATAATTTTGTAATCACATGCTTATATAATGTAATAAAAATAAATAATAAAGAAACTTTCTCTCTTGTGTCTATGTCTGCACAATCTGCCACAAAATCTGCACAATTCTCAACCCCTACTCCTTTGGTCACAACACCATCTTCTTGTGCAAAGTCACTGCAATAATCAGAGTGGTTGTTTAAAAATATTACTCTTCTGTTTCTTCCCCAAACACATCAATAGAGGTCAATATCTCTTCTTTATGTTTTTGTTCAAATGTCCCTTTGCTAAAACTATGTTATATAAATCACTCCATATATTATCTGAATTATTTTTTCTCATCCTGATAATTAAATTTCTCTTAGCCTGATGCATTTGTTACCTTAGAATATACTGAAAGCAGTCCTCATTTTGCAAGATGATGGTACATCACCTAACACTGGAAACATAGAAAAATTCTAAAATTTAGACTCCTAAATGATCAATGAGAAAAATAATTTTTCTGTGACCTTTAATTTTTAAAAAATATTTGAGATTTCTTCTATTAAAAATGCATAGGAAAAAATTTAAAAATGAAATCCAAGACTCTAGTATGTTTTTATTCAAAACAGTAGTGGTATGGAGGACTAATAATGTCTTGCAGTTCTTTGGAAACACCTTTCAAAAGTAATGTGAATAGTGCTCACTTCCTATTGTTCAATTTATGAACTAGAGCAAGTAGTTCTATGCCTCAGGGAATTCTTGTTTGCTTTTGTTTTTGTTTTTGGGCCACACCCGGTGACGCTCAGGGGTTACTCCTGGCTATTCGCTCAGAAGTCGCTCCTGGCAGTCATGGGGGACCATATGGGGAACCGGGGGATTGAACCACGGTCTGTCCTAGGTTAGCGCAGGCACCTTAGCTCCAGAGCCACCGCCCGGCCCCCATGGGGAATTCTTATACCTCTTCTAAGTTTGGATCAATTTCTCATATTTTTCTTTCATTTTTATGAGGTACAATAATTTATGATAAGACTATTGACAGTTTCATGCATACATCATTCCAATACTGTGTTTCCCCCAAAATAAGTCCTACAAAAAAAATTTTGGGGTAAAATATAAGGCATCTCCCCCCCAAACGAAGGCCTTCCTAGGCTCTGTCTAGGAATAAAAATTAATTTACTGTAAAGTGATTGCTAGGGCCACCCCAACTGGCATCTAGCAATCAGTAATGTTATGTGGAGTCATGGCATCACTGCTGTGTGGAGGCAAAGTGGAGTGAGTGGTGAGCAGGGGTGAGAGAGATGCATACAGAAGATGCATGTTGAAGAACCTGAGGATAAAAGCAAATAGGACACAGCGAAGATGGTGAGTAAATTCTTGATACTATAGGATTCAGTTTGTCTGGTTTGTGTTGACAATTATACTTCTGTACCATGCACAGGTAATAAATTTCCTTTATTTTCATTTAACAAGAAATGTGTACCGCATTCTTCTTCATAAAAAATAAGACATCCCCTGAAAATAAGACCCTATCACATCTTTGGGAGCAAAAATGAATCTGACACTGTCTTACTTTGGGGTACACAGGGCACCATTGCAGAAAAATCACTACCTTCCACTAATGTTCCAGGGATACTTTTTTTTTCTCATTCATTAGGTAAGTTCAATTCTATAAATCAACTTCAGTTTTGTTCCCTTTGGAAGTTTTTGCTTCCTTACTAAGTTTCTTTATACTCTCCCTCTATACCCCCATGAGAAAGAGCATTCTGTAAACTAAGTTTACTCAGTATAATACCCTCCTATTCTATCTAAGTGGCACAAATTTGCATTTCTTTTTCTCTTGCGGTTGAAATATGCCATTAAACATACATGTCAAAATTTATTTATTCAATCATCTCTATTCTTAGATGCTTAGATTTTTTCCAGATCTTTGATCTTGTGAATGTTACTGTAACAAGCATAGAGATACCAATGTCTTTTTGGAATAGTATTTTTAGAACTTTGGAATAATTGTCCAGAAGTAGAACTATTGGGTACTATAAAAGCTCAAAACTTACAAGTACCCTTATTGTTTTCCAAAAATGTTAAAAGCACTTGCCATTCTCACCAACAGAGAAAGAATTTCTTTTTCCCACATCCTCACCAACACAATTGTTTTTTGTTTTTATAAAAAATTATTTGCTCTATTTAAACACCATCATTACAAGGTTGTTCATAATACAGTTTAGTTTTCCATAGTTACAAAGTCATTCATTGTAAAATAAATTCACATTTTGTGAGATTACAAATATGCTGTGTTTCTACCACCAGGCAGATGGGTCTGATGTAGGTAGCTGTGAAGAATTAATAAACCAAGCCAGTCAGGAGAGAGTCATGGAATCAGTGGCTTGTCCTTCATGGTCTCTCTGCACACTAAATCCAGACTGACCTCTCTTTATTCTCCCAATACAAATCCACCAGATGATAAAGGGTTGAGTGATCCATGTGGACTTTTACATATCAAAAGGAGGGTTTAAAGAAAAGAGAGTGATGAAGGAACACCTTCGTTTTGGATTAATAGCTTTATTCTCATCGTACAATTTCACACTTTCTGCTCAAAAACAAAAAATATTGAGAAAGACTGCAGATGTTTTGTTCTACTATTCTCCACAGAAGGGGGAACACAGATCAGAACTTATAAAAGTGGATGTTAATTACTTCTGTCATGCCTGAGGGGACCTCTGGCATGTTCAGAATGGGGCATGTGCACAGATGTTTTGGTGTCAGGCACTGCACACTCAGTCCAGTTCTAGGAGGTTATGGGGTTATTTGACCAAAGGGTTAAATAACTTACCATTGTTGGTCCCATTCAGGTCCCTGTTGCTGTTCAAGCTTCAGTTGTAAAACATATCCCCATGTTGTGAGATCACCTCACAGGCCATGTTTTCATCTTCAGATGGATGGTTCTGATGCAGGTAGCTGTAAAGAATTAATAAATAAAGCAGACAGGATAAAATCATATAGTCAGTGGCTTCTCTCTCATGGTCTCTCTGCACACCAAAGTCAAACTGACTTTTTTTATTCTAAGTAAAAAATCCACCAGGTGGGGGAGGGTTAAGTGATCCAGGCAGACTTTTACATACCAAAGGAATAGTTTTAAAGGTAAGAAGTTGATGAAGAAACATCTTTGTTTTGGGTTAATAGCTGGGTGTCATCTTACATTTCATGATTCAGTTTAGCCATACAATGTACAATACCCTTCCCCATTGCACATTTCCTGCCAGCTATATCCCTAGTGTCTTTCTTACCCTCCTTCTTGCCTGATTCTGGGACAGACTCCCCCCACCTCTTTCTTTGTTCCTCCCTTTTAGACACTTTGGTTTGCAATATTGTTACTGTGGGATATTGTGCCTGTCACTTTATCTCCTTTCAGAACCCAATTCTTGTCCTAAGTGATTCTTGTCATAGAGATCCCTTCTCTGCCTAACTGCACTCCCTTGCTATTTTGGGGAAACTTCCAAAAACTTCATGGATCGGTCACCCTGACCCTGATCTCTATTGTTCTGCATATATTACCATACTATCATTTTTTAAATATATAGCTCACAAATGAGTGTGATTGTGATCATTCTATCCCTCTGACTCATTTTACTTAGAATAATACTCTCCAAGTCCATCTATGTATAAATTAAATTTATGGCTCAATTTTTCCTAACAGCTGCATAGTATTCCATTATATACCACAGTTTCTTGAGCCATTCATCTGTTCTGAGCACTTTGGTTTTTTTCCAGATTCTAGCTATTGTGAATAGTGCTGCAATGGACATAGGAACGGATGGGGCCTTTCTACTTTGTGTTTTTTGGCTTTTGTTTATATGTGTCACTCTCAGAGATGTCAGGTTATTATTTTCATTTTCACTTTCCTAAGAATAAGTGATTAAGTGTCATTTTTGACATACTTATATTGACCACTTCTTTGTTCTTTAAGACACTATCTGTTCATCTCTTCTATTCATTTTTGGATGGGATTTTTGTTGCTGTTGCTAAGTATTACCAGTATTTTATTTATCTTATAAATCTATTGTTTGTCAGTGAATGGTAAAGAAATTTTCTTCCAGTTTATGAGACACCTTTTGAT
>PVKC010014572.1:0-22064 GCA_004027635.1 Crocidura indochinensis | reverse complement strand
TTGCAGCACTATTTACCATAGCAAGACTCTGGAAACAATCTAGATGCCCTTCAACAGATGAATGGCTAAAGAAACTGTGGTACATATACACAATGGAATACTATGCAGCTGTCAGAAGAGATGAAGTCATGAAATTTTCCTACACATGGATGCACATGGAATCTCTCATGCTGAGTGAAATAAGTCAGAGAGAGAGAGAGAAAATCGCAGAATGGTATCACTCATCTATGGGTTTTAAGAAAAATGAAAGACATTCTTGAAATAACAATAATTTTCAGACATAAAAGAGAAAAGAGCTGGAAGTTCCAGCTCACCTCATGAAGCTCACCACAAATAGTGATGAGTTTAGTTAGAGAAATAACTACATTTTGAACTGTCCTAATAATGAGAATATATGAGGGAAATGGAGAGCCTGTACAGAGTACAGGCGGGGGGTGGGTGGGAGGAGGGAGATTTGGGACAATGGTGATAGGAATGTTGCACTGGTGATGGGTGGTGTTCTTTACATGACTGAAACCCAAACACAATTATGTATGTAATTAAGGTGTTAAAATAAAAATATATAATAAAAAAAAAGAATAAAATGACTAGAATACACAAACACTCTAGGAAGAAAGTCTTCCTGGGTTTCCAGAGTCTTTACTGAAATTTCTTTTTTTCTTAAAATTACCAATCTGATGAGCAGCAGTGAAAAGTCAACTGGTGAGAAATTATTGGATAAAATTTAGAGATTTAGATTATTGATTAGATTATAGATTAGAATGCCAGCATTCTAAAACTTTGAAGTTATTATTATCAAGAACTTCCTAACTCTCCACATTTATTAAGTCTTCAATACTATGGAAATTGGTTATTGGCCTGACTCTTATTTATCATGAGTCACACAAAGAGATCGCTGTTTTCTCCTATGACCCAGCATGTGTCAACATCTGACTCTTGTTTGTTCTTCTTTTACCCCTGACTCTAAGTTTTCCCACTTGGTGAATATTGTTCACCTCATACTCCTATCCATAGTCTTTTCCCAGTAATTTATCTTTCTCTTTCCTGCATAGATAGGAGGGTATATCGAGGCCTCCTTCTGTGATAATTTATCACTATTACTTGCTAGTAATGTTGAAACATGAACTCTCATAGAGACAAAAGATAACATGCTCCACTGTTATTTCCCTGCACTAAAATTAAGTCCTGACCCTAAATAGGCATCTCTTTAAGAACTATTTGGTGAGCATGGTTTTCTGGGTCTATCACATGTCATAATGTTCTATTCTCTCCAAACCAAAGCCTCTAATTTGCAGAGTTTGAAATCTGTGCTCTAATATCTGGTTTCTTAATGAAGGATCTTAGGTAATACTTAAGATTTCTGCATCTACAGGATGTTTCTAGAGGAGTTTTGGGTAATTGGTGACCCCTGAAAATACATATAATACCTCTCTGTGTTTGTGACAAACTGTAGAGTTTCAGAAAGGGGTTTGTTATATCACTTATTTTGTTCTCATGGATTCTGAGGATCACATCTCTTCTAAACATGTTTTGTGTATTTTATATTCCTACCTGAAAGCACAATCATGTAATCAGTGATAGACTTGTCAACACAGCATGTTATTGAAAATTTCCTTGCCCAAATGTCCTTCTTGGAACATTTCTATAATCAATGCCACTATTTAATATTATCACAATACCTTGTGTCTTTATTTCAATGACAGTCATAAGCTACAGAGGTTAAATATTTTTTGTCTAGAGATGATTTGTTCAGACATACAGGCTATTTTGCACTGAAGTCATTTTAGCCTAGTAATAAAAGGAGCAAACTAAACAATTTAGGGAATGCTGTATTAAGCACTAATATCTTCTAAAACTTGAGTTTTCTTATGATTAAAAAAATTATGGTAGTAAACACTATCAATCATGAAATTAGGACAGGTTTTTTTTTTACCTTGAATGGAGAGATACCTTGATTAAAAAATCTTCAGTTGTTAATGAATCTTTTCTCTCTCCCCAACATTAAGATCTAGGCCTCTTGTAGGTTACATAATCAGATAACTGGTCACAAGCTTAATATTAGAACAAGAAAATGACCATTTCCTTGGTACATAATGAATAAGAAACTCTGAGTGGGGGAGATAGTATAGAGGGTAAAGTGCTTGTCTTGCATGCAGATAATTTGGGTTCGATCCCTGGACACACATGTAGTTCCCTGAACACTTCCAGAAGTGATTCCTGAGCACTGAGCCAAAATACAAAGTCTATAAGTAAAGGTATCTTGCCCCAGTCTGTCTGTTAGAAGTTCAACAAAAATGACTGGTTGACCCCAAGGTCCATAATATTTTGTCCTTGCCTTTCTCTGTCTTTGGAAAGCAGGACATATTGTGCCAATGACTTTTATTTTCCAATGGCTTCTTTTTAAATATTTTCTTGTTGCCTTCTTTCATATATAGTACAGAATATGAAACCCAAGTCACAGAATTAGTACAGGAGTTAAGGCACTTGCCTTTCAAATAGCCAACCTGTGTTCAAATTCTTGGCACCACATAAGGTCCCCCTGAGCACAGCAAGGAAAAATTCCTGAGCTAAAAGAGATAGGAGTAAGCCCTGAACACAGCTGAGTGTGGGCCAAAAATGGAAAAAGAAAGAGAAATCCGAAATTCTTTCTCTCTCTCTCTCTCTCTCTCTCTCTCTCTCTCTCTCTCTCTCTCTCTCTCTCTCTTTCTCTCTCTTTCACCTCAGTGTTACACTACTGAAACCACAGAAGAATGTAAAAGCTTACAAAAAGTCTTCTCCAAAAAACGAAATTCCAGTATGTCCTATATATTTAACCCAACTAGAGACTAGAAAAACAAGAAGTTTACTCATACCTCTACAAATTATACTGAACCTAGCAAACGTTTTTCTAGAAACAGTTTTGCTGCTTATTCAAAGCGTCTTGTTTTCTTAGACCTGATGTTAGTTTAGGAGTAGTTGTTTTAAAATGGAGTGAACAAAGGGTGGACTAATTCATTGCTGGCCCTCCTGGTGAAGCAATTCTTCATCATCATAATCTGTGCCACTAATTTCTTAGTTCTTCTCTATATTTTTTAATGTTTGTTTGGGTTTGATCTTTGGGGGGGGGGCAGTCACTCCTGAATAGGCTAATCCTGAACTTTATGCTTGGGAGTCACTCTTAGTGACCTAGTGATTTAGGGGATCTTATTCTGGAACTCCCACAGGCAAAGTCAGTGGTCCAGCATTCTGGGCCATCTCCACAGGCAGTGTTGGCCTTTTTAAAGAAAATATCTTTCTTTACTTGGCAGGCTCCATTAGTGAGGAAAAGATTTTACATCTGAAAAGAGGAAATTTTTAAAAATGAACAGAAAATAAGCAAGGGACAAACCCAGCTGTTTCCTACCTCCCTTGACAACTCACAGCTGTTCAGTGTACCTTTGTCCCTTCAGCAACTGCCCCAATACTGCTTTTCCAGTCTTCCCTGCTTATTTATATAATAATAATCTTACCATTGTCTTAGGCCTAAAAGTAAGATTCTGAGGTCTGCTAAGTGATAAACTAAGGTGTTTTATTTATTTTTTATTGGTATTTCAGGCCTCAACTAGGGGTGCTGGGCAAAGGGAGCAGAGAGAGGGACCAAGTGGTGTTAGGGATCTAACCTGGGGATCCTGCATGTACTTTACACCTTTGATTCATTTCTGCTCACCCATTTTAAGAGTTAAATTCTTAGCTCAGGTATGTCAGGGTGATACATTTCTTACCATAACTACAGTAGCTAACATCACATTTGATCCTCAATGTTGCCCGGTGACAAAGACTTAAAGACTCATCTCACAGAAAAGAAACCAGAGAATCAGGATTCCAAGTCATCTTTGTGACCACCCTGAGGCTTATTCTCTAAACCGGAAGCTTCCACAATGCCTGCCCATGAATAGGGAACGTGCTAGAAACAGATTTCCTGGCAGCTAATTCAGCAATCCTGAGTGAGAAAATGTAGGGTGGAGTCCAACCATCTGTTCTGAACAGATATTTTTGCAGAAAGCAGGATTTAAATCTTCACAGTGTCATTTAGCATCTTTCTATAGCCCATTTGGCACAACCCTTCCACAGGTCTCCATTTATTTCATCTACTTCCTCTGGGATCACAGAGCACAGTGTTCTCCTGGTCAGAACAGCAGGAACCACATTGCATTAAATTTGGTAGTTTTATGTTCCTGTCCCTGATGGATAGGAAGGGCAGGCAGCTGGCTACTTGTTGTCTAAGGTTATGTGTAGGGTGTGTGTGTGTGTGTGTGTGTGTGTGTGTGTGTGTGTGTGTGTGTACAAGCGTGCGAACTTCCTTTTCCTTAATTTTTCATTCCACTGATCATTAAATAACTTGGTTCTTTTGATCCTTGTACCTCAATTTAAAAGTTCCTTATTCAAAGAAAGATTTGGGGATATCCCTAAAAACTTATTAGAAAATATAAATACAGGGACCAGAGAGATAGCACAACAGTCCGGCATTTGCCTTGCATGTAGCTGCCCTGATCCCAGAGGTAGGAGTACCCCTTGAGCGCCTCTGGGTGTGACCCCCCCCCAAGATAAAACAAAAAAAGAAGATATAAATATAAAGAAGTCTTAGCACATAATCACTGCTATCATTCTATTCAACATTGAGTACAAAAAAGCACAGATCATTGAACAGTAGATGCCCAATAAGAACTAGGATATCCAAAGACAGATTAATTAACTTACAAAGACAAGTAAAAGGATTAGGAATGTAGCTTGATAGCAGGATGGTACAGCACATGTCTTAGATGTGTGAGGTCTTATGTACAAGCCCCAGCATTGCCACAATAGAGCAAAGCAAGTCTCATTGTGTGCCACTCTTTGCTTAAAGCGCTTTAGTGCCCAGAGTGGTAGCAAAGCATGGAGATATTGCTTTGCAGCGACCAACTCAGGTTTCATCCTTGGTATCCCATATTGTCCTCTAAACATTACTAGAAGTATTTACTCAGTGCTGTGCCTTAAAAATCAATTCTAAGATTTGCCAGTGCATCCCAAAAACTAAAACAAATCCCTTAGTAATTACTTTTGACATTTTGAATAAAATTAAATGCATTACCTTGTCTTTCAGGTCCTGTGTGATGCATCCTGTAGCACCCACCTTTCTTGTTCTTTGTCTGCCACTATGAACCCCTCATAGAACTATAGACAGAGTGATGGCTGTTTCTTCCTTGCACACACTAAATTTATGCCCACCAGCAGTGTTTACACAAACCATTCCCTCTTCTTGGATTGATTTGTATAGCGGTCCCAATAGTTTTTTTGTTTGTTTGTTTCTGATTTGTTTTGATTGAAAAAATGGCAGGGGTAGAGGTACAGGAAGTTTCCTGGGGTGTATATATGTCTTAAAGGACACCTGGAATTTTTAAATCATATATAGTATAACATATATATAGCTGTCATAAGGAAAAAACAGTCCTTATATTTGCAGGTCCCTAGGAATTAGAGACATAGTGTGCACGCAGAACTACACAGGGAAGTGACAAGTCAGCTAGTAGTCAGATAGAGAGGGCAATGTAAAAAGGATCTTTATTATGGTTTCTGTGGGAAGGAAAAGGTGAAGTAAACAGGAATAGAATTTACTGGTTTGAATTGTGAGGAAAGAGGTCTGAGTTGATTAGTGTGAATGTGAGAGCTAATTCCCTTTGTCTCTGAGAATGTGTTAGCTTAGGGAAGACTAATTTTCCTCTAGTAAGGGTTCTGCTCTTACTTCTAATGGAAACCAGGGAGGGACAACATTCTCTAATTCCATCCTCTAATCCCATATCACAAACAGTTCTTTGACTCCAGCTGAAAGTTCTTCTGTTCAACTCAGCCCTGCACTATATACTCATTGTCCCCTGTGATCTGTTCAGATGCCAACGTAGGATACTCACAAAATTCAAAGAAACTTTATCCACTAGAGTTCTCACTTATTGAAGAAAAAAGCCATTCAGAAATAAAGTTGATGCAGAAAACATTGGAAAGGGGTAAAAAAGAAAATCCTATGTCCTTTCTAAAAACATTATTCTCCCCACATATCTACCTATATATCAACATGGAAATATCTGAACCAGGTTCTTTGGGGCTTTAGTAGAGGTTTCATTACAGGGTATATATCATGAGGTTATTGGCAATTGGTGATTGACCTCAGTCTCCAATCCTTCTGCTTTTCTTGGAATCAAGGGATGGCATGGACTTTAACCACTCTGATCCTGCTAATTGGCAACTATTCCCTAAGTTTTGGTTCATTCAATAAGCTAATTAAGATAGCAAAGACAGCTTTATCACTCTATTACTTAAAAACATTCTAAGTTTTTTTTGTTTTTGCTTTTGTTTTTTGTTTTTGTTTTTGTTTTTGTTTTGTTTTTTGTTTTTTTGGTTTTTGGGTCACACCTGACAGTGCTCAGGGGTTACTCCTGGTTCCATGCTCAGAAATTGCTCCTGGCAGGCACGGGGGACCATATGGGGCAACGGGATTCGAACCGATGACCTTTTGCATGAAAGGTAAACGCCTTACCTCCATGCTATCTTCCAGGCCCCAAACATTCTAAGTTTTAACTTTGTGTCAATGTTAGTGTGAGAACAAAATATTTCTTATTGTAAAATCAGAATATCACATTAATCAGCAATAGTAGATTATATCATATATACATTTAAGCAGAGCTTATACAGAGTTTCTCTGTAAACTCCATAAAGATGGTGAATAGAATATTTCAGAATTCTGGAAACATCATCTTTGAACTGGAAATGTGCCTGGTCAAAATGGGAATATCTTGTCTTTTTCCATTTTCTCATACTTTGTAATTAAACCTTGACTTGAGTTCTCCTTAGAGTTGGGAAATGACATCATATTCTCTCACTCTTCCCAGTTTTTTAGTGTGTGGTCTTTTTGTAATATTACTTAATAATTTCTGTCTAGAATAATGCTCAGAATAAAAATGATTCTTTGTAGATATAAATACAATATAGATCCAAAAAAAAAGTTTTAATGACAAGCAATGTGAGTGAAGCATGTCACTATTATTTCTGAGAAGTTACCCCTGTCCAAAATCTAAAGTGGGCTAGCAAACCAATTAACTTGTCCTGATTAAAACTGTGATATGATATGGAGGGCATAGAACAGGGAATGTTCTAGCTAAAAATTTAAGGGGATTGTAAGGATGATTAATAATATATGGTACAGGGGTCAAAGTGACAGGGGGTATAAGATTTACCTAGCACATGGCCTACCTGAATACTGTTGCCAAAACACATATGGTCTCCTGAGCCAGATGTGGACTTGGAGCATAGGGCCAGGCTAAACCCTGAAAATCACCAGGTGTAGTCCCCAGGAAAAAAAAAATAAACAAAAGGGAACATATATGGTACAGAAAGGACATTTGGCAGATCAGGAGAAGAGTTTGTTATCGCTATTTACAACATTTTCCTAGTCCTAGTCCCCTGATGCCCCAATAGTAAGTATACCCCCATGGTCCTACTCCATTCTCTCCCCTATAGCACCCTACCTATAGCAATTTACCAATTTACCATCCAAGGCTCCCTGACCCAGGGGTTTTTCAACCTTATCTAATACCTAATGTCAATATTCTATTTTCCTTTTTTGTATAGATCCAGTAAAATGGGGTAGTTTACAAAAACAAAAACAAGCGTTCACGTCTATTAAACCTAGGAACTCCAAATGTTAAATGTAATAAGTGATTCTACAAATAGGTCAGGTGGTCCTGAAAATTTGTAGATTGGCTCGACTTAAGCCTCAGTTGCTCTGAGATTGTCCATTCAGCCCCCAAAATGGGTTTTCTCAGATGGAATTAGACAGGACAAGAATCACCTATACCTAACCCAGCCTTATCAATGCTTTCAGACCAAGGGTGCAAGGTGAATGCCCACCACAGCCGTGAGACCAATGTGGCCCCCAATTGCAGGACTGACGCCAGAGGGATCACTAAGGTACTGGAGGCCCTGGGTGTTACATAGGACAAGATCACCAACAGCAAGTAGAGAGGAAAATGCTCATTGCCAGTGCAGAGTCCCTGCAGATGGCTTCTGGCAACTCCCTGACTCAGAAAGATAGATCCAAGTCTGTACCCACCTCCCCTTATGACGAGGAAATAAAGTAACTTGAAAACAACAACTGGAAGGCCTTGTCCTTTGACAATCAAGGGGTGGAACTTCAGGCAGCAGCATCTTCCACCATAGTACTGCAGCAAGAACGAGAAAATACAGCAGGGCTGGTGCTTAGATGAGTTAAACCTCATCAAGGTGGTGGGCAAAGAAAGCTGTGGCAACGTCATGCTGGCAGAGTTTAAAGGCAAATAGGATATGAGAGAGCCCAAGGGCTTATGCGTGCTCTCTTAAAGTGAAGGTCACTAGCTAGAGATAGTGAGGAAAAGGGAGTCTTTATCTTCCCTAAGATCTAGAAGAAGGGCCCTCTAGGTTTAGGCAAACTAAAAGACTGGCCTAAAGCCTATAGTTGAAAGATATGACCAAATGCTTCGTGGGAAAGGTCACCCTGCTCTAATCTAATCTAGGTAAGATGTTTTTTATCCCAACTTTTACTGTGCCTATGCAAAATAATAGCCACCTTTTCTCATTTTTTATGTGTTTAATTAACATAAAACAGGGAGATGTAACTTACACACAGAGCACACACCCTGCTTTCCCTTTTCCACGCACATCCTATTCTCTTCACTCACCTACTTTTGAAATGTAAAAAGCCACCTAGGTTTGATTAATGATCCCCCAGGCTAAACATTAGGTACTTTTGTCTATTAACTATGACACACACACACACACACACACACACACACACACACACACACACACACACACACGTGGGCTGTGTCTGGTCAATTAAAGAGATCATATGGGGAAGAGAGGTGGTTCTCTCAGTCCACAAAGTTGGAACCCCCCCCCTTCATCCCCTCTTTCCTCCATTATACATGTCTGGTTTCTTATTTCTTGTGGCAAGTGTAGTCTTTACACTGGACTAAGGGTATGTCCATGTTTGCTGCTTCTCATTCTACTCTTGTGATATTTTATACATTACAGATAATTAAGAACATCCAATATTTGTCTTCCCTCTGATGTTGGGTTATACCTTATTTTACCTAGAAAAAAGTTTATCCCTAATTTCTTCATATCTTTTTGTCTACAACTTAGTTATGTTCTTTTTATGACTGAAACCCAACAATATAATTGTAACTGTGGTGCTTAAATAAATTATTAAATACAAAATTAGTTGCTATATGGATAACAGCATCAAACAAAGTTTTCCAGAAATTCAAAGTACTACTACTCATATTGCAACTTTTATGTGGCATTTCTCAGCTGCTACACCTTCTGGAAGAAGAAAGATGTGGGAATGTGGGGGGAGGTAGGTGCCCTCATATGCTTCATAAAAGTCCTATAATATCCACCCAAATACTAGCATACCTGAAGTGTAGTCATATTGGTGTCTCCAAAGAGAATAGTAGAGGTGTCGTGAGGCAGGGCCATAGGTAAAGTGGTAATTCTGGATGATCTGGATGCAGCAGGTATGGCTTTGATAGGATAGATCTTGGCCCATCCTCTCCTCCCAAGATTGCCAGCTTTCTGAGGTTTGTCTGGGGTAGCCATGCTTTTTCTCAGCTTGATTTACATCTCTTTTGAGAAAACAGTGAGTCTATGGAGTTGACCTGGTATGATGAACATGGTGATTGTTTATAGGCATGGTTACCACGACTATTTTAGCCATGTAAAACCTTTTTATTTTGATGTGGTGCCATTTATTTTTATTTTTGCCAATGGATTATATAATTATGTGATTTAATGTGAAAGATAAAGCTGAAAAGAAATAGAGGAAAATATAGGCATTTTAAAATTGCCTAACAATCTCTTAGTTGAATATCAGACCAGCAATCTTCCTAAAAAATAGTTCTCAAAGCAGGTGTTTTGATAAAACCATAAAACCTTGATTGTTATTTCTGATGAGTGTTTCAATTGTCAGGGTTCTATGCTACAGTTGTATTCACAGGATGCTTTTTTAGGACATGGTGATGCCGTCTAACACTGAGTTCAAGTACATTATACACTAACATCATTTTTTATTTCTACTAGAATATGGATACTTTTTGTATAGAAGAAAAATTAATTAAAATTTTTTGGTGTGCCAATATTCCGGATTTTTAATACTATCTTAACTTAAACACCATAATTACAAACATGATTGTAGTTGAGTTTCAGTCATAAATAGAACACCCCCCCTTCACTAGACCACATTCCCATCACCAATACCCCCATCTCCATTCTCCTCACCCCCCGCCTTATTAGAGACAGGCTTTCTCTTTCCCCCACTCACTGACATTGTTATAATAGTTTTCAGTGTAGTTATTTCTCTAACTGCACTCACCACTCTTTGTGGTGGGCTTCATTCATATTGTGAGTTGGTCCTTCCAGTCCTCATCTCTGGGAATAATTTCAATAATGTCTTTTATTTTTCTTAAAACCCATAGATGAGACTTTTCTATGTCTCTCTCTCCCTCTGACTTACTTCACTCAGCATAATAGGAAAATTTCATGACTTCATCTCTCCTGATGGCTGCAGAATATTCAATTGTGTATATGTACCACATATTCTTTAGTCATTCATCTATCGAAAGGCATCTTGGTTGTTTCCATAGTCTAATATAGGTGTGAGGAAGAGATTTTTGTATTGCATTTTTGTGTCCCTAGGGTATATCCCTATGAGTGGTATAGTTGTGTCATATGGAACTCAATTTCCAGTGTTTTGAGGAATCTCCACAGTGTTTTCCATAAGGACTGGACTAGACAGCATTCCCACCAGCAGTGAATACAAGTTCCTTTCTCTCCATATCCCCAACAGTATTGATTGTTCTTGTTCTTTGTGATGTGTGCCAGTCTCTGTAGCACAAGTACAGTATTTAATTATTATTCTTATGTGATTTCCTAAGCCTTTCCTTGCTTGCCCAATATTCTTAGTCATTCCTCAAGGTTTTCAAATCCTGCTGTACATCTTATTATTTCTCATTTCTTTTTTCTTCCCAACTGACTACAAGAAACTTAGCTTTCATGATCTACCTTTGGGAAAATTTCCTCTGGCCATTTTATTTTCATGCACTGTTTTTATTCACCATTAAAAACTAACTACTCAATGCTAGCAATGAACTCCATAGACCCTGTGTTAAAGGCTTGATTTTGAATCCTGACAATAAGTTTCTAATTTCAAATCAATAATTAAATTGGTATTATTTATTATATTATATTGATATATCAATGTATATTGATATTATATATCACATTTATGTTATTTTATTTCATTTTCCTCCCTACTTAAAAAGTTTGCAATATATGAATGAACTATGAGTTTTTGTACTTCCAGTGAAATAGTGATGCTACATTTTTTATTCTGTTTTTGTTTTTAATTTTTTATTGGCTTTTGGGTCCATACCTGGCAGTGCTTGGGGATACTCACAGGCTCAGGGAACCATATGGGATGGATGCTGAAATCAACCCAAGTCGGCTGCATGCAATGCAAACGCCATACCTGCTGTGCTTAACACTCCAGTCCCACATCTTTTAAATACTTTATCACTAGGTATGTTAACTTTTATCTCAGTGCTGATCTGTAGATATGTGGCTTTGTGTATAATATGGCTATGACTTTTATATTAAATCTATCACTGAAAGTTTGTCACGTGTGAGGTTTTTTTCTAAATAGTCTTGTGAAGTCAGTGATACCCATCTCCAATCTTCTGAATTCATAGTTGATTTCATAAAACATTTCCTATCCTTGGTCACCTAACTACATATATAGACAATTAAATCTATAGTGTGTGTTTTTTTGTCTTGTTTGTTTTATATAGCTTAGAAGACAGAAAGGAGTGGATTATAACATACTATAGAAATAAATAATACTTCCCACAAAAACAGCTTCTTAAAATTTGTTTAACCATTATACAAAATTTAGGTTTTAATTGCTATTTTCATTTGACACTGTAACTTACTCATAAGTATTGTACCTGAAGTTTCCATTTAATTTGCCAAGCAACTTTTTAAAGCCCAGATTAGTATCTCTCAGTAGAATCCTGTTTGGAATAAAAGCTATTAAATTCCAAATGCAATTATTTAATTGCATTATGCAATAATATTTTTAAAGAAAGGAACTAGTGAGGCTTAAGGGATATGCTTTAGATTCTGTTCTTACTTGTTAGGCCACCCTTGATTCGTTTTGTATTTTGAAACATTAAGAAGAGAATTATTCTACTAAAAAATACTAAAGTTAATAAAATAATTTAAAATTTAGTTAAAAATTTAAAAATAAATCAATTGCTGTTTAATAAAAATTTAGAACTTTGGGTTTTGGGGGTCAGAGCAGTGGCGCAAGTGGTAGGGCTTCTGCCAGAGTTGGATTCCCCAGCGTCTCATATGGTTCCCCAAAACTACAATAGTTTTCTTAGTGCATAGCCAGGAGTAATCCCTGAGAACCAATGGGTGCGGCCCCCAAACCAAAACAAACAAACAAAAAACCCAACCAAACAAAAATGAACTTTCGGGTTTTGGTGGGGTGAACACATTCAATGGTGCTCAGGGTTTACTCATGGCTCTGTGCTCAGGAATCACATCTTATGGGCTCTTTGGACCATATAGGATTCTGATCATCAAATGTACAAAACAAGTTATAACAAAAGTTAGAAAATTTAACTAAGTGATATGGGTTCTACTCTATTTTTTGTGTGTAGGTCATAGTTAGTTGAGTGATTTGCCTATAAAAATACCAAATCTCTGTTTGTCTGACAAAGGAATGTTGATGTCAGGGCTATGGACCCATTTGGAACCGTCTTAATTTGATTTCTTATAGTTCTCTAAATACTATCTCTGTAATATTTAATTATTAGTTTAACTACTGTTCAACCTCACCACCACTACTACTGCCAGTGTTAAACAAATGTTCTTTTATTTTATGTCACTTGATCTTTCATATCTGTCTAGGGATTTTGTTCATTTGGAGAAGAAAATGGGAGGCTGGAGAGATAGCATGGAGGTATGGCATTTGTCTTGCATGCAGAAGGACAGTGGTTCAAATCCCGGCATCCCATATGGTCCTTTGAGTCTGCCAGGAGTGATTTCTGAGTATAGAGTCAGGAGTAACCACTGAGCATTGCTGGGTGTGACCCCCCCAAAAAATAACAAAAAAAAAAAGGAAAAAAATGGAATATATTATACTGAGTGAAATAAGGTAAAATAAGTCAGAGAGTGATAGACACAGAATAGTCCCACTCATCTATGGGTTTTAAGAAAAATTAAAGATATTATTGTAATAATGCCCAGAAGCAATAGAGATGAAGTCCAGAAGGACCGGCTAACAATATGAAGCTCACCACAAAGAGAGTTGAGTGCAGTTAAAAAAATAAGTACATTAGCAGCTAGCATGTCAATTTTAATAAGTGAGAGAAATAGAATGTCTGTCTCAAATGCAGGGATGGGAAGGAGAAGGGGGGCATTGGCATTGAGAATGTTGCACTGGTGAAGTGGGGAATGTTCTTTTTATGACTGAAACCCAACTACAATCATGCTTATAATCATGATGCTTATATAAACATTTTATTATGATGATGATGATGAAGAAGAAGGAGGAGGAGGAGGAAGAGGGATAGGAGGAGGAAGAAGAGGAAGAAGAGGAGGAAGAAGAAATTGTCTGTGTGGGAGGACAAAAAATGTAGACATTGTCTGGCATAGAAAGAATATAGGGACTAAGGTGTTTGCCTTGCATCACTCATCTGATTTTATCCTCTGCACCATGTAGGCTCTCTAAGTACTTCCAAGAGTGACCCGTGGGCACTATCAGTTGTGGCCCAAATATCCTTACTCAATATCCCCAAAAAGAGAGATAACAACTGGCTGGGGGATATGCTTTGCATGCTGAAGAACTGAATTTGGTCCCTAGAACCACATGCATTCAGTCCTGGAGTATTGCCAAGTATAGTCCAAAACAAGAAAAGACAAAATGTTACCCTACAACTCTTCCTATTCCTTTTATTCACTCTTTGTTTGCTCACTTGGTTTTCTTATTTGTTTTTAGTACACACCTAGTTCTTCTCAGAGTTTACTCCTAACTTGTGTTCAGAATCACTCCTGACATGCTTGAGGGATCATAAGTGGTTCCATTAATTGATTTGTGGTTGATCACATGCAAGGCAAGTGAATACACATAATTGCACCCAGTGTAGTCCTCTGTAACTATTTAATCTATGTTTAACTCAAGAAGGTAATGTAAACAGTTAGAGCGTGGCACTTCCTGGAAATGAGTTTCAAGAAGTAATAAGACCATAAAATGACATAAGTTAGCTGATAGTTAAACACCAGCACAAAAGTAGTTCAAGTTGAACTCACGGAAAATCTGGATGGAGGTCTGTATTTACTTGATTTTTGTAAAAAGCAATCCCTCACGTCTTTCTGAGATTGGAGATCCCCAAAATCCTTCTTTAGTAGGCATCAAATTTCACACCATATACATTCATGAATATCACTTACGATTTGAATACTAAATGGTAGAACTAGAAGGACCTCTTTTACACCTAAAAGAAATGAGCTCCCACAATGAAATAGATCTCCTGCGAGTGTTGCGAAGTGTTTCAAGTCAGTTGTTTCCTGGGTTTTTGCCTAATATTTTTCAGGGACATCAGTGAAATGAGAAATAGAGTCATCTCAAGAAGGAGAGAGTGCTGCCATTTTCCTGCACTACCCTTCATAGTCACCTGGGGGAAATGCTTGGTGGTCAGGGCTGGTAAAATCTGCCACAACTCCCAAACATTCATATCCCAAGAGTCATACTTTGCAGTCATTACACTGCACTTTATTTCCACTTGATATTTACAGTGCAGGAATTTTCCCTTATGACCTAATTTCTTTTTTTTTTATATTTTATTTTAACACCTTGATTACATACATAATTGTGTTTGGGTTTCAGTCATGTAAAGAGCACCACCCATCACCAGCGCAACGTTCCCATCATCATTGTCCCAAATCTCCCTCCTCCCACCCACCCCCACCTGTACTCTGGACAGGTTCTCCATTTCCCTCATACATTCTCATCGTTAGGACAGCATCATGAGGTGACCTAATTTCTTAAAGACCATGGCTATATTGTGGAATAAAGAATTACTCTTTGCAGAAGAGCACATACACAGTGGAACTCATGATTTAATCCTGGTTCTTAGTTCAAGAATAAATCACCTTTGGCAGGCTAAGGTGACCATATTGTAATCTAGAGATTGAGCTTGTGTTATCAGGGTACAAAGCAAGTGCCTACCCACTGTGCTATCTCTTAAGTCCCACTTGGTGCTTTTTATATAGACAGGAGTCTCCTGATATTATAGTGTCTAGGAAGAAGAGCTAGGGTATTTTAGTGGTCTTTCATAGCCATATCATAGCCTTTGCTTATAAAGAATTCTTTCCTTTTCTGTAGAGGTTCTAACCTTCTCCTGGGGCCAGAGCATCTGTATCTCCATGAGTTTCCAGGCCTTCATACTTTTAGGATGGTGCAATAATAACTTTTTCAAACACATAAAAATATGAGGAATAACTATAACAAGTGGAAGCAAAGTAAAACAATGCTAAATGACAGCCTGATTAAAGAGAACATAAAGGAGGAAATAAAGATAGCTGATAACTAATGAGAAGGAAGAAGCAATTTGCCAGAATCTATAGGAAATATCAAAAGCTGTGCTGATTGGGAAACTCATGATGACACACACCTATAAAAGGAAAGAAGAAAAAAGCTCAAATTAACTACTAAATACAGATCTTAAGTATCTGGAGAAAGAATAACCAACAAATCTCAAAGGTAGTACAAGGCAAGGGATAATAAAAACGAGAGCAGAAATCAATAACATAGATATCAGAAAACAATACAAAGAGTCAATGAAACCAGAGCCAATATTTTAAAAGAACAAACAAGGTAGGCAAAAGTTTGGCTAGAGTCATAAGAAAAAAAAGAAAAATGTTCAAGTAAATCAGATTAGAGGTGAAAGGGGGAAAAAAAGACAACAGACCCCATTGAAATTCAGAGTAACTTTTTAAATCTACATTGTGAGAGGTTCTCTGCCAGCAAAACTAGCATCCACACCAGGCAAGTGTTTCTGGCAGACTCTTACCAGAACTAACCAATGCCTCCCAAGCACAGGCAGTTAGCCAGGAGATTGGGATGTTAAAAAAAGGAGAGCAGGTGCACTTTCTCTGTTGACTCTGCCTCTTTCACTCAACATATGTTCCATGGACGACAAAGGTTGTCAGTGACTTCTGCAATAAGGTAAGAATGAAAGCTGTCATATTCACAGGAGACTAAATTCAGTCTGGGCTGCAATTGTTTTCTGTTTGGTTGGTTGATTGGTGGTACTCGTTAATCTCGAATCTGAGTTCAGGGATCACTCCTATCCAGGCTTAGAAACCATAGCCAATGTTGTGCTCTGACAGAGATCTAATTTGGGGAAGTCACTTTGAAAGCAAGTGATTGAACCCTTGTGCTATCTACCTGGCATTCTGCTGTTATTTTTTTCTAAGATCTAGTGATGGAACAAAGATAGTTGTGTTGCAATTCGGTAGGGTAGGAATTGAAGAGGTAGAGTGTTTTATGGAGAAAGGGGAACGAAAGTTAAGCTTACTTTCTGAGATCTCCAAAGACTGAAAAGTAAAAGTGGGAGTTGTGGGTCCCTAAGATATTATCCCACAGAGTCACTCCAGGTCTGAGATTTTTGACAGAGAACGAGGGGCTGAATGGGTAAAATAAACACTACATGATAGGTAAGCCAATTGAAATGAAGGGGCTTATAATAAAATTTAAATATTCTTTCTGAAGACAACATTAATAACTAAAACATAAAGCTCAGGAAAGCAAACATTTTTGTGTTTCCCTTCATGACATACTAATTCCTACCTCTTACAATGATGCCTGTGAGTAATAAATGTTTAATAATAGTCACCAGATGGCCAAAGGTGGAGTGTGTTACTGGCAAACAGTATGAAGGTTTAATATGGGAACCAAAGATATTGTGCAACAGGTTGGTTATGTATCTCATTTGCAGCCAACTATATTTGAACTCTCAGAAAAACAGATGGTCTCCTGTGTCCTATCAGGAACTGTAAGGAGCTACCAAACTCTCAGTCCCCTTAAATAAGAAATATATATAAATAAGAAATAGAAGAAAGTTCTTTGAGGTTAACTTAAACTAGTATGCATGTGCATGGAACTATATAAACATACTTTGCCTTCAATGTTTAAGGAGTTCCGTAAGTGTTATGTCTTTAGATTATGTTGTGTGCTGCTAAGAAATAGCATGTACTACAATCTGGGGATTTGAGGGACAAAGTAATTGTATTGTACATGGGTTCTGTTTTGTTTTTCTTAATGGTTTTTGGTTGAACGTTCAAGGCTGGAATATCATCGATGGGACTACTGAGAATTCTGTTTATGGGTGATTGTGCTTCCACTGTAACTTTACCCTGTCCTCTTTCTTTGCATCTTTGTTCTCATAATTAAAAGAAAAAAATTAAAAAATAAAAGAAAATAAAGTTCAATATGGGTAAAACTATGGAAAGATAAGGATGACGGAGGCTTTAAAAGTGGGCAGGTGGTAAAAAAAATCAGATAAGTTAAGTGAAGAGTAAAGAGCAGTGAAAAGAAATTTTGGCTTTGACATTATGACACTGTTTATTATAAAGTACGTTGAAATTATAAATCTATGTTGTTTGAACTGAATGCACAGCACACAGTTGGAGGCCCAAGACTGAGAATTGAGAAAGTCGTCAGAGCTAGAATTAGACTCCCAATTCATTCTGTGGGGGTGTTGAGAAATCACATACAGGATACATGCATGTTCCAGGGATGAGAGGCTAATCTGGAAGGAACCTGCATATTTTCTAGATAAAAATACAAATAAACATTTTGGAGTTAAGTCAAGTTTGACAATAAAGTTCAATATTATCACTGGACTTTTATGGTATGGTAGCCAGTGGATAAGAAGTTTGAGTCAGTGGCAGGACTATGTGTTCCAAAGTATTCAAGGAAGTTCAGCAGCATTAAACTTTTTTAATCTCTAATCAATAAACAGTTTTTATAGATTATTAACAATTATGGTTCTCAGGTATAAGAAATTTTTGCACTGCTAAAAATTAATGTTTGACCTAAACTACAGTATACAATTAAATCCTGTCTGGACTTATCTCTCTCCAAGCAAGAACAAGTTATACAAGGATATTTTAATCTATTAGGCAAGAATTCAAAAGATCTTAAATTTTATGTAGTAATAATAAAACAATTAAACAAATATATTTATAATATTGCCACTTTGGAGTGCTAAAGGTGACTTCTAGGTGATCAGAATATAAAGTTAATATGCTTGCAATAATTAATAATCATTCTATTAATATGCAGGGTTTAAGAAAACTGTCAACATGGTACTATGAATACAAACAAAACTTGAAAAGTTCACAAGAACACACAGTAAAAACAAGCAAAAAATGTAGTATTATTAATATTAGTAATATTAATGTAGTTAATATATTAGCAGTATTAACATGTTACTAATGTAAATCACTGTATAAAAATCACTTGAAAACATCTTAATTTCTTTCTCATTTAATTTTCTATTGTTTTTGCTGCTGTGATGATGGATATTAGAGTTTAACCTAAGATCAAATCTCAGTTCTGAAATATTTCACTGTTGGGCTATAGTTAAAAAAATAAAAAGCTAGTTATCAGGTGAGAAGCAATAGCACAGCAGGTAGGACATTTGCTTCACACACGGTCAACCTGGTTTGTATCTGGCATCCCATATCACCTGATATGGTTTGATTTCTGAGTGTAGAGCCAGGAGTAACCCCTGAGTGCCACTGGGTGTGGCACCAAAACTAAGAACCAAAGTCTTCATATTCTCATATAAAAAAATAAAAGACGGGGCCCGGGAGATAGCATGGAGGTAAGGTGTTTGCCTTTCATGCAAAAGGTCATCGATTAGAATCCCGGTGCCCCATATGGTCCCCTGTGCCTGCCAGGAGCAATTTCTGAGCTTGGAGTCAGGAGTAACCCCTGAGCACTGCCGGGTGTGACCCAAAAACCAAAAATAAATAAATAAAATAAAAAATAAAAGGCGCTGAAAATATTGATAAAATTAATTCTTGGCAGAAGTATAAAAGATATATTTAAATATATAAAACATTTCGGTTTATTCAGTGGCCTCCACATTGTTCTTTTCTCCCTCACTTCCTTGATGTTCCTATTCATCTCTAGGAAAAATTACATAAAGGTGGGAGGGTTCTAAGACATGCCAGAGGCAGGGGTCCTGGCAAGTGCTAAATGTGTATTCCAGTGATTTTCTGTTTCACAAATCACTCTTTTGTTTATATATTTTGGTGTTGTGAAGATACCTTGCAAATCAATCCCTTTAATTCTAAGATTGAGAATAATGAAACAAACAAAAAAAGATGCTGCCATCATGTATTTTGATTAAAAAAGAAATAATGCAAAGGTGTACAATCACCCCTTTGCAAAATACCACTACTTCTCAGAAAAACATTATAATCCCCTTTCTGCACTCTCCACATAGAGTGAATTTTGTTAAATCTACTAAATTTCACGTGAAATTCCCAATATCGATTTAAAAATTTTTTGTTTTTTATCTAAAAAGTAAGTAGGTACTATTGTGGAAATAGATTTTCAGAAATGTTTCTTTTAGGGGCCGGAGAGATAGCACAGTGGTGTTTGCCCTGCAAGCAGCCGATTCAGGACCTAAGGTGGCTGGTTAGAATCCCAGTGTCCCATATGGTCTCCCATGCCTGCCAGGAGCTATTTCTGAGCAGATAGCCTGGAGTAACCCCTGAGCACAGCCAGGTGTGCCCCCTCCAAATGTTTTTTTTTTTTTTTTTTTTTTTTTTTTTTTTTTTTTTTTTTTTTTTTTTTTTTTTTTTTTTTAGAATAAGTTGTCCTATAAATGAATGCCCCAATGTTGCACAATAATGTTCACAGCTGAGGCCAGAGAGTATGGTGGAGGTAGGGTGTTTGCCTTATATGCAGAAGGACAGTGGTTCAAATCCCGGCATCCCATATGGTCCCCCGAGCCTGCCAGGAGCGATTTCTGAGTGTAGAGCCAGGAGTAACCCCTGAGCGCTGCTGGGTGTTTACCCCCCCCCATAAAAAAACAAAAAATAATCGTCTACACCTGTATATATTCATCCACATTAGATTTGTCTGTATGCTAAATGCACACCATCTGGTAAATATTGTCATTTGTTATTTTTAATACTGAACAATAATAGGATGATGTTGACCATTAAGCTTTAGCAACTTGATACTAACATTTAATAGTATCTTGAAAAGTATCTCAGTCATTAGCTATAGGATTAGTTTATGATGAGTATGTAGAATTAGGTAGAGTATGTGCATCTGATAATTCTAGCTCCAAACTACTAAATTGGCCTCATTCTAGTCTCTATTATAAGCAATAACTAAGCAATTCCTTGTGCCCCCTCCCCTCTTTCCCAAGCTGATGTTGCACACATGCTTGGTTATGGTGTTTACATGTACTCAGCTCTGGTGCTCTCAGGAGGCTATCTACCTTTAGTTTTTGTGCTTGCCTCCGTGCTTGCCAGAGTCGTATTTCTTTAGTTGTAGTAGTGTTTGAACTACTACATTCTGGATTTAGTGTTCACTATGGGTTAGTGTTTTAGAATTTTAGGGGGTGGAAAGTTGAATCACATTCAACTGTGCTCAGGATTTACTCCTAGTTTTGTGGCACTCCTGGCTGTCCTTGAGGGACCATGTGCAGTGTCAGGGATCAAGCAGGGGTGTGCCACCTGCAAGGAAGGCAACAGAGATAACCTTTGAACTATCTCTGACCCCGGAGGTAATTATTTTTCTTTGTTTTTGTTTGGTGTTTTTTTGTTTGTTTTGTTTTGAGGGGAGAGGGCATACCTGGCGGTACTCAGAAGTTATTCCTGGCTCTTTGTTCAGGAATCACTTCTGGAAGGCTCAGAACTGCATTCAAGAAAAAGAAAAGTGCCCTACCAGTTGTACTATTGCTGTAAACCTCACAGTGACAATTCTTTTTTTTTCCTTTTTATTTTTTTTGTGGTTTTTTTTGGGTCACACCCGGCAGTGCTCAGGGGTTACTCCTGGCTCCATGCTCAGAAATTGCTCCTGGCAGGCACGGGGGACCATATGGGGCACCTGGATTCGAACCGATGACCTTTTGCATGAAAGGCAAACGCCTTACCTCCATGCTATCTCCCGGGCCCCACAGTGACAATTCTTAAACACAAACATTATATAATAATGCAAGGATGTCTGTGACAGGAGTGTTTATCTATGGAATTTTGCTTCAAATTACAAACATGTTTAGTTGTAATTGTTTTGTGGCAACTCCACCACAAAGTCTTCATCAATTTGCACTCCCAACAAGAGCACGGACAAGTACTTTTATTGCATCAATGAGTTTTATTAATCATGATTTTGAGCAGTGAGTAAAATTTACATGCAGATTTAAATTTATTAGTGAAATCAAGCCTCTTTTCAGATTTACTAAAATGTATACTTTATGGGAATAGGAATTCTTGTCATTGTTTTGGACTGATATAAATACCAGCTTAGAGAGCAGAATTGGACACATATTATGCACAAAAATTGGTTGAATTTTTTTTCTTCAAAGTTGTTTGTTCATGCTCTATTTTTTTAGATTAACTTTTCATTAATTTTTCCCAAAACCTTCTTAGTATAAAAAATTTAGGGTCAGAGAAATAGTACAGGGGTTAAAGTGCTTTAATGGTTCCTTGTCTTGCCCTAATGAGCACAGAGCCAGAAATAGCCCCTGCTAATTGATTGCTCAATGTGGCCCAAATTGCCTACCATCCACCAAAAATAGAAGAAAAGAAGAAGACGAAGAAGAGGAGGTGGAGGAGGAGGGGGGAAGAGGGAAGAGGAAGAGGAAGAGGAAGAAGAAGAAGAAGAAGAAGAAGAAGAAGAAGAAGAAGAAGAAGAAGAAGAAGAAGAAGAAGAAGAAGAAGAAGAA
>PVKC010014571.1:0-22049 GCA_004027635.1 Crocidura indochinensis | reverse complement strand
TCTTGGTTCTTTTTGTTTCTTTTAAGTTTGGTTTTTGCCCTAGAACCATACCTGGTGGTGGTGAGGGCTTATCATGTACTCTGCACTCAGTGAAGGGTTCCGTAGACCATATAATGTGCATGAGCTTGAACTTGGTTGGCCTTTTGATATAAAGCTCCTTATAGTTGTCATGTCTCTCCAGTGCCGGGAGGAAACATGTTTCTCAAGTTGAGGTGAATGTAAGATCTTTGAAAGAAAAATAAAGCTTTTAAAAGAAAAATAAAATAAAGAAAAATAAGTAATAGTTTATTCCTGGGGCTT
Organism: Crocidura indochinensis; assembly: GCA_004027635.1. Taxonomy (NCBI): domain Eukaryota; kingdom Metazoa; phylum Chordata; class Mammalia; order Eulipotyphla; family Soricidae; genus Crocidura; species Crocidura indochinensis. The sequence continues at coordinate 21,749 of PVKC010014571.1, read as the reverse complement.
GATTCCTTGTCCTTCTCTTCAATGAAGATATTCCAGAGAAAATGTAAAATAATAATAAAACATAAAATATTTTATTTAGAAAATATGAAATGTGAAGAGAGCTCCATAAGATACAGCAGATAAGTCTGCAGCCCAAACTGAGAGAAAGACAACTTCAGAATGGAACACTCAGAATGATTACTACTCGGGGCCCAGGAGATAGCATGGATGTAAGGCGTTTGCCTTTCATGCAAAAGGTCATCGGTTCAAATCCCGGTGCCCCATATGGTCCCCCGTGCCTGCAAGGAGCAATTTCTGAGCATGGAGCCAGGAGTAACCCCTGAGCACTGCCGGTTGTGACCCAAAAACCACAAATAAATAAATAAAAGGAGAATGATTACTACTCTTTATAGCCTGCAATAAAAATCATATCAGGACATGATCCCTACTAAATTCTCCACAGAGTTAGTTAGACTATTGAGTTAAAGCTGAATTTATATGTTGTTTTGGAATGCATGGTCTTGAGCAATCTTGAGTAATAATGATCTAAGGGTTATCTTGAGTTGGGGTCTCTGGATAGCTTTGTTATAATTTGGATTGTCTTCAGAGTGGGGCAGGACAGTATTGCTTTTTCAAGCCATGTGTAGATATTTATTAACTCTCTTTTCTCCTCTAAAAGTCTTTGCAAAGAGACCTACTCCTCAATAACTCACCTTAAGAAAGAATATAAGAATATATATGGATAACCATTTCAATCTATACAAGAGATGTCTTTCTTTTCACATGTAAGTTCAGGGGGAAGAGTTAAATCTTTGTTTGAATTTGATTTTATTTTGTTGCTTTTTTTGGGAGCCATGTGTGATGGTGCTCTGGTGTTATTCCTGGCTTTGTACTTAGAAATTATTCCTGGCAGTGCTGTAGGAACCATATGTGATGCAAGGTATCTAACCTGGGTCAGCCACATGCAAACAGAAACAGGAATAACCCCTGAGTATTGCTGGTATAATAAATATGGTATTAATTCAGTGCTCAAGGGCAAACTAAATGATTAAGGTAGCATGGTATATAAGCAAAATGAAATCCTACTCAACCATAATATAAAAAATATCTTGCTTTTAGCAACATGTTTGGAATCAAGAATGTTATGCACAACAAAATTAAAAGAGAAAAGCAAGTACAAGTTTATTGTTATCTGAAATTATAGAAATGACTAAGAATGGGGCCAGAGTGATAGCATAGCAAGTAGGGTTATTCCTTGCGTGCACAGCTGACCCAGGTTTGATCCCTGGCATCCTTTATGGTTACCTAAGACAGCCAAGAATGACTTCTGAGTGCAGAGCCAGGAAGTAATGCCTGAGCACCACCAGGTATGGCCCCAAAATAATAATAATAATAATAATAATAATAATAATAATAATAATAATAATAATAATAATAAAATAAAAGAAGTGACTAAGAACATAAAAGGTTTTACTTTAATTTGCTTCATTTCCAAAGTGAAAATAAAATCTGCTTCACAACATATAATTACTTGAATGATAGTTTCTTCCAGGTAATTCCTTCCAGATAGTGGGAGATAAAAGAAAAGTGTGTCAAAAACAACAAATTCTTAAGACTCATGCTAGTAGCATATATTTGAAATAGTGTGAAATTATGCCCTAAAAGTATACATTAATGCAGCCTTAACATAAAGTAAAATTAAAAAGATTATATATATGTGTATATATATATTTATAATACTCTAGTAAATGTAAAAATATACATGGAAATACCTACCTGGCAGGGGAGATACCTTGATCACAAAGGTGGTTTCCCCAGGGCGAGGCTCACCCATTGCGCTCTAGGTTTGTTGACCACAGAGATTTCCCCAAATGTGGAAAACTCAACTGCATAATTTGTGATAGTGGGGGACTGCATTTGCACTCTCAATAAAGAAAAAATATACATGAAAGGTGTTAGATACCAAAAAGCAATTGAAGCAATTGCCACTAATATTTCATCTTTTCTTAGTGTGATACAGGAGAAAACTTTCATATTCCTCATTTGGATTATTTCAAGATTCTATATAATTGCATTTTTACAAAAATAAAAGAAACTGTTAACATGAAAGTAGATTTCCATGTAGTAGTGGGTTCTTGAGAATTGTATGAAAGATTTTCAGACAAAACTCAGAAGATTAAAGGATATATTGTTAAGTAAAAAAAATAAAGATGAAAACTGAGTCTCTGGTACATTAAGGCTTGATTAAAGTGAGAAAAGTATGTTTATGCATAATATTTAGCCAAGTGTCCATCTTACCTATTTTAACTAATGAAACAATTTAAATAACATTAATTCCTTTTAAAAATAATCAACTATGCATTATGAAATGGAAATCTAATAGAAATTTAAAATGAAGTTGATGTCCTGAAATAACATTTTATTTTTTCCTTTTTATTGTTATTATGTGGATCATGATTGTAGAGTCAATATCATTAAAAATAAATGCCTTTTACAAAAAATAGTTAGAATTGATTGTACAGTTGAGTCTAAGGGTTTGTCTTCCTCCCCCAAAGTTTAGTCTCTTCTTTATTCATGAATAATGTCACTTGTTCTGACTTATGATGCCCAGTTCAGTGTCTTGGCTTTTCTAGTTTCCATCAGCAGTGCACACGTTTGAGTTACTCTTGTGGTCAGCACCTATCTCTGGGCCTCTCCCAATTGTCAAAATTTTCTTTTTTACTGGCTACTGCCTCTTGAATACGGAGAATACTTTTATTTTATGCACTTTGTCCGTGCCTGGCCATTTAAAACTTACCTTGACTTGATCTAGCCTGAGTATTTGAGTCCTGCTTGTATCCTGACCTTGCCCAATCCTATGAGCCCTGCCCTGTACATGATATGTTTGAAAGCTGGGAGCAGAAGTTCTTCTTCCTGCTGTAATCTCTCTCTGGGAAAATGCAAAGAGAATGAGTGTAGAGAAAGAAAGAGAGAGAGAGAGACAGAGATACACAGAGACAGATGACAGATGACAGAGAGATACAGAGAGACAAATAAAGGGAGACAAAGACACACAAAGAAAGAGACTGAAGGTTTCCTTTTCTCTGCTGTCATCTCTCATCCTCAGACATTCAATTACATATTTTGATTGGATATCTTTTCAATGGATAAATTTTGTTTGTTTTTGGGTCACACCTGACAGCACTCAGGGGTTACTCCTGGCTCTATGCTCAGAAGTCACTTCTGGCAAGCTCAGGGGACCATATGGCATGCCGGGATTCGAACCACCAACCTTCTGCATGCAAGGCTAACACCTTGCTATCCATGCTATCTCCCTGGCCCCTCAATGAATGAAATTTAAAATGATAAACTAAATTCAACTAATAATTCACCTTCCACTCTCACTCTATTAAAACTACTGTTTATTTCTAACAGAAGTGATCAGATGTTAATTTTTAATTTATATTAAAATATTAAAGAATAATCTCACACAAATGAGTACATTGAAAATATCGCTACATGATCCTTTGTATTTATAAAGCTAAGAAATAAAACCAGGGTTTTGTCTCACCCAATTTTAGATTCCATATTGTAAAAATCAGAAAATTCTATTATACCATTATAAGGTCAGAACCACATAACCACAATATCAGGACTTAAAGTGGTTCTCTAATAACAAAGAAAAAGAAGCTCACATCATTTTTCCTCAGCAGTGAGTGATGCTGAATGAAATACATGTAGGGGGGATGTCATGAAATAATTAGAGGAAAAGGTATCTGTTGTTAACTGTGTCCTCCTACAAATTTGTCTACAAAATATAAAACTTCTCTTCTTTCTTCTAGGGAATACCTAGAATAATTTGCCATACAGTAAGCATCAGCTGTTTTTTTTTTTAATTTTTAGTTGAATCACCATGAAATCAGAGGTAAACTATTTTTGATTATTGAGTTTTAGTCGTGCAATATTTCAACACCCATTCTTCCTTTCACCAATGTTCATTTCCAGCCACCAATTTCTCCATTCCCCCCCTGTTCCATCTCAACCTACAAGTATGCTTCTATGGCAGACACTTCTATATCTTTCTCTTTTTCTCTTTAACTCTTTCTATATCTCTTCTTTTTAGACACCATGGTTTGTAATACTGTATTGAAAGAGAATTCGTTTTTATATGTAGGAGAGAGAGCTAGAGAGAGAGACATACATAAAGAGACAGAGAGATTAAAAGTTTCCAATAGGCTCCATTGTGCTCATGCCACAGAACGTACAACTCTCTCTCTGAAAAACAAATGTCAGCCCTGATGCTGAGGACTGTACAGCACTCTCACTCCCACATAACTGTACTGATGAGGTGTCACCTATTTCCATCCAAAAACTGTTGTAATATGATAACACCTTTGGGATAAGGCACTTTTCTCTATGAAATTATTGAATGCAGGCCTTATTCACCTCTCCACATTAGATTTGTATGCTAGAAATCTGACTTTAAGCTGTGCAGAAATTAGAGGAGGCATAAATACCATGAAAATGGACCATCTGGAAAACTCTTCAATAGGAAAGAGATGAATTCGATGATCCAATGAAGTCTTCAATGTCTAATTTTCATTATTCCTCCTAGGAAATATTTTTGAGTTTCTCTAAATCAAGACAGATTCCAATAATTTCTAAGGCAAAATTAGGGTGGAAAATATGGGGGGATTGACACTGAAACAAAAAAAATCACTGTTCTTTATTTCTAGAGAGAGGGAGAAGACCCTTGTGGGAGAGATTGAGAGTGAGTGCACATTATCATTGTAATAAAATATTAGACAAGAGAAATGAAAGGACTTGGATGAGAAACTTACTGACTTGTGGCTAAGGAGTTTTGCTTAAACTCTCATCACAGTAAATGTCTGTTAAGAAGCAGATTTACTTTCCAATTGGAGTATAAGACTTTTTTTTCCATAAAAGAGGCAATTAAGGCAAAAGTTTTTAGGTTCTGTGTCACTTCTCTAATTTCAGTTTGCTAACTGTTTGCTATTAAAGGTCTATACTCTTATGGAATAGAAAGTTGATTTCAAACAATAAGAAATAAGAAAATATTAAAGAAAGGAAGTAGAATATACCATCTCAAATTTGATGTTTTGGCATAAGTGTCATCTTAAGTTGATTTAAAAAAAAAGAAGAAGCTCTAAATATTGAGTAAAAGTTATGTTTTTATACAAGTCATTAACTTTATAATGTTTATGAATGTACATTCCTTTCTTTACCTGGAAAAGAAGAATGACTTCATGTTCACCGAGTGTCTAATAATTGCAGAAGATAGTGAATTAAATCCTTTACTACATTGTTTATTATAAATTTTTATTTTGACCATATTGGCTTACATATCTTTCTTTGTAATATTTTAGGTACATATTAACATTGAATCAGGGGAATTCCCATCACCAAATTAGTTCTCCCTCCACCCCTGTTCCCAACTTACATCCCATATCCCCCACCCTCACCCCCCAGGCTGCAAGAATAAGTGGTCCCCTCTGTGTTTAACTTAGTGATCATACATCTGTTTGGTCCTGGTATTCTCCTTTATTTCCCCCTCTATTTGAGAGGTGGAACTAGATAGTTCAAGTTATGTGACTTTGCTTGAAGAAATGAAAAACAATAAAATGGGGTAAAAAATCAAATAAGCCGAGAATGGGCATAGTCCTTCTAGAGGCTCTCAACCTCAGTTTGAGAGAGAAAAAAGGAAAAAAAGGAATTGAAACACCACAACACTATGAAAAGAAATATCAAGTAAAATATCCAGTGAGCACTACAGATAAGCACCACATAATAGCCTTGGTCAGGTTCTTTACTACATTGAATGTCCTTTTCTGGATACCAGCACACGCCTTACCCACTTTTACCATCACCAATAGTATTTTAGGTTAGCTAAAAAGTTTAAGATGAGGGCTTGGACCATTAAGATAGCTATTAAATTTTTATTGGTATCTCCCATGTAAAATTTTATGATTTTATAAATTATAAAATATCAATATTTTTTTACCTTTTTTTATATTAACAGAGTTATCTCAGTCAAGAATCACGAAGAGTAAAAGAAAGTGATTTTTTTCTCTCCAACCTACTCTATATATGGTAATATTAAAAGTCAATATGATAATATTGAAAATAATTTGCAATTTTTGATTAATATTACACATTATTGATTAAAACTGATACAGAAAATATTGTATATTATTCCAAAATGTCGCTTGACATGCAAATGAAATTTTTGCAAATTTAAGTATATTTAAAATATGCTTCTAATACTTACCTGGCAGAGGAGATACCATTATCACAATGGTGGTTTTCCCAGGACAAGGCTTATCTATTGCATTCGGGATTGCTGACATAATACGATTGTCCGAAATGTAGGAAACTTGATTGCATAATATGTGGGGTTGTGGGGGACTGAGTTCATGGGGGACTGAAAAAAATGTTTCAAGAATGTAACCCATAAAACTAATACCATTTGATCTCTATAGTTGCCAAAATTAATAAATCTTTCCGAACCTATTATGACAGAATATTTTTCAAATAAGAACTACCTTACCAGGGTAAACAGTTTTGTAATCCATGCATAAATTTATATTTAAACATTATAATATTTTATTTATTTTCTTAGTAAACTGGATCTATCCTGAACAAGAAAATATTTTACATTTTATTTTATTGAAACCATTGATATCTATAAAGTCCTTTATTGTTGAATTTCAGATATTCAGTGAATCAGGACTATTCCCAGCACCAGTATCAACCTCCCTCCAGCAATAATCCCAGAGAGCTTCTATACCACCACCTTTCCCCCGCTGGCCTTTCCATATAGAAGGCCCAATTAAGTTTCTGTTATTAAAGTTTAGGATATTTGATTATATTGATGATTTTGGCTTGAATATTTAGTTCTGTCCATGTTTTTCTTGCCAAGACTGAGACTACTTGGCCCCTGATTACATCCTTTCATCTGTATTTTCTTCTTAATTTTATATAAAATTAGAGAAATATGAAGTAAAATAATCCATGCACCAAGATTCTATGAAAAAGGCAGGAGCACATAATTAAAATACTAAATATAAAAGAAAAATAAAAATATGGAATGGCAGATTTTTGCACAGCCTCAGTGAAAGTTTGAGAAAATAAAAAGGAAATATCTTTGGCCTAAAAACAGGCAGACCCTACTAATGAAGCATTCTGACAAAAGACCAACTACAGGCTCCAGAAATACTAAATTGTCTAACTCCAAAGTCTTTCTTCAGGGTCCCAGAATAACTTCTTCTCAAACACAATTGTCACAGTCAAGTTTCTGTAATTAGATTATCTTGGTTTGTGCACAGATCCTATGTTGAAGTCAGTGTATCAAGGAACACTGAGTATCTTCTCCTTTCATCTCACCATTAGGTGGTGGTGCAAGGATACCTTCCTTGAGAGCAAGTTGTTAGAGTTTCCAAGTCATCGGGGTATTATATGATCTTAGTCTGGAGCAAGTCTGTGCCAGGGCAGCATTAGAGCCTTTCCTAGTAGAATTTCAATTCCTGGTGCTAGTGCAGAAAACCTTGATGGTTCTAAAGATGATATCCAAGGTTTGGGGGTGAACGGCTGATGTCTGATCAACTGTAACCTAAGTCTTCTCACTGTGACAAAAGTTCAGATTAAAATCCCCCTTTGCAATATAAAATTTATTTATTTGCAATATAAAATGCATTAGTTCCTATGATCTAATACCTATTATCTGATACCTAGGTATTAGATAAGAGCTTCTTTCTATATGTAATATTTTCCCATTTTAGTGTTCCTATGCAAAAAGGAACAATGTCATAATGATACTACTGATGCAAATGGGAGGGGCGGGTAAAAATAACAATCTAAACAATCCCTATAACCTGGTTCTAATATAAACTCAGAACCCAAGAAAAACTATTCTACTAGAATTTCCTACTAAAGAAATCCAAAAAAAAAAAGGGATGGCGAAAACTACATCTACATAAGGAAATACACAATAAAAATTCTACCTGTTAAGAAAATACATCTAAGAAACATATGAAAAAAATATACGGATCTCCTTTAAGTCTTTTGAAATAGTTTGGGGTGGTGGTGGTCCAGATCATAGCTTCAGCATGCGACATGGTCTTGTGGAGTCTGAAAAAGGGCTTCCAGCAGTTACAGATCAGGAAATGTCCTCAAGATGAAGGTCTATTTAAAGCCGAATCTGTTAGTGAGCAACAGTCCACAACAAAGGGAAGTGGGAGAAAGAGGGACACTGAAGCAAATCAACAGCAGCGACAGAGTTAGCTTCTTCCTGGGACAAGGAAAGGTGGGCTGGGACGCTGCCATTTTGCTTTGGGAGCTGGTTGGGGTTGGGGGAATGTTCCAGTTCCTCAGGATTAAACATTGAGGGTACAAAGGGTTAAATAGGGAAAAATAACAGATGAGGATGAGAGAGTGAAAGGATAGAAAAGGAATTGTAAAGTGCTAAGCATCAAAGGGAAAAAGAAGGGCTATGTATAACAAGGAAAGGCATTTTATACATTATATATAGACTGACATATACATTATAGACAGACATTAGACAGACATCGAGGTGGCCAACATATAATCTAACACACACATAAACAGACAATTTTTACTTGAAATTAGTATTCTATACTAGTTTATAATTTCTTGTATTTTATAATATTCCTTGTCTAAAATCTCTGCTTTTTTTCAACATCTCCATAATCTATATTACAAACACCTTTAACTAGATATTGTCCCTGCTTTCCAGAAATTTACTTTTTATATTTCTAATCATTTGTAAATCTGGTTAAGGACAAAATTACATTTACTCTACTTGTTTCTATTCTTCAAAACCATTTATTTCAAATAAAAAATCCATAAAATAAGTAAATTTCTTTCTGAAATAAAGTTTTCAGCTTCAGGATAGGTTTTATGTACTCTGGCATTCTGAAAATATTGTAAATTTGTTTAGCATAGTTTGAATCCTTAATAACACCACCTTCAGAGAAAAAAACTTCAACCATTTATTCAGTCTAAATTCTAGAAATTAGGATAAAATTTTCCAAAAGTAATATTTTTAGAGTACAAAAACACAGGCAAATGGTAATGAAGAATGTGAGTCCATCTAATGTAAGCTCTATTTATGTACTCAGAATTTATCTCCTGTGCTTGTATTTCTAACACAATGCGGTGGCTTTGTCATTGTGAAAATATTAATGCCTGATCCAGGAATGTTCTTATTCCAGATGGCTAAAGTCATTATGTTGGTGCAATACCCAGGATCTATGAAATGTCCTGCTTATTAAATACCAAGTCACTCTGAAACTTTGCCTATGCAAGCAGAGAATACCTTTTGTCTGATGGGATCTCAACTCAGATCCAGATCCCCAACATTTATCTTGCTGTCTTATATAGAGGAAAGTTCAGTTAATACTTGTTGACTGAAAAAGACTGAGCTAATGCCTTTTTTTTTTCATGAAACAATTGTGTTACCATTCATTTCCATCATGGGTCACCAGCTGCTTGTAGAACAGTGAAGGTTGAATAATATTAATATAAATAAACAAGGTCTGCCCTTAATTATATGTGTGACTTTGCGCAGGGGACTTCCCTCTCTATATCCTGATTTCTTCCTCTAAAGTAAGGGAATTAAACTAGCTAATCTCCAACATCCCTTCCTGTTATCCCACATAGTGATTATTATGTGATGCCACAGCACATGTGTTGGTATTATTTACAGTGTCCAGGGATGTAGACCTACTATCCATTTTTCCTCAATGTAGTCTTAAATTGATTTTAATCAGCCAGAAGAGAAGAATGCAAAAATAATATAATATTTTATTATTATAATAATTTGCATAATAATATGCAAAACAATTCCTCTTCTCTGCCTAATAGGCTTTGTTTAAATGTTTAGGTGTCTAGAGCTAAGAGAGGAATTAAGAGCACAAAATATAGAAAGCATTTTTAATATGGATAAGTAATGTATTTAGATAAATCAATTGAATAAAGGTTCATTTTACTTATAGGAAAGACAATGTTCTTCATATTAATAAAATATTAATGACTCCAGATCCAATTAATTTCTACACATCTGTTAAGCACAGAAAAAAAAAACATGATCTAACAGAAAATACACTTAAGGATAACATTTGGTTCCCAGACCAATTATTCTGTTTGCCAAAATGAAGTGACTGAAGTTTTTGCAGTAATTGTTGTGACTAGGCAAAACTTAGAGACTTATGTACATTCATACTGGTATGTATACACATGTATTTGAACTTCCAAAGATCATTTTATAACTTGCTGTTTATTTCCTGAATGAAGCCTAAATTAGTGATATTCTGCAATGCTGCTGAGAAATGGATGGACAATGTGTTCTTATTTAAAAGGAGACAGTAAACAGCGACACAAGAACATTAAATTACTAGCCTTTTTTTAAACTCAGTTGTTGCTGAAAAGCATGTAAGGAAAACAAGGACATTTAGGAAGTAAACCTTGGTCTTTCTGAACAAATGCATTTATTGAATGTTGTCTTGGTACTGGGCATAGACTCCAAGGTTTCAAGGCCCTATTTCTCTTCATTTTCTTCTTGTACTATTAGGCCAAAATTCTTTAATCTTGTCATTTATAAATGGACTCATTTAAAAGAAGGACATATGCAAGATGATCTCACTCATTTATGGTATCAGAATAGGAGAAGGGTATGAAATGTATCAAAGGTTGGATATCTGTATTAGTTGATTTCTAGTTTATTTAGAATTTAAAAGAATAGAGAAGGAAAAAATGATATTTGTGGGGCACTAAGAAGAGGCAGATTGGAGAAAATAGAGGAAGAGTTTGGGGAACATGAGTGATATGTCTGTATATCTAAAACACAGAATCAACAACATGGAAACCATAAGATCAGACTACAACAAAATTTTAAAATGTGGCTGCTTAAGGAATCAAGAAAAGGGGTAGAATTGAAGCCAAAAAATTGGTGGAGGGAAGTTGACACTGATGGTGAGACTGGAATTGGGGCAGTGTATGCTGAGACTCATCTCTGAGTAACTTTGTTAAATCACAGTGCTTAAAATTAATTTTGTTTTAAATAGAGAGTTTGTGATGTCATTAAAGTTAATAATGTTACATATAGAAATACTGATTGGAGGGGGGCTGGAGTGGGACGCTAGAGGTCAGGCATCTATCTTCCTTGCAAGCGCTAGCCTGGGACAGACCATGGTTCGAACCCTTGGCTGCCCATGTGGTCCCCCCAATCCAGGAGCAATTTCTGAGCACATAGCCAGGAGTAACTCCTGAGCATAACTGGGTGTGGCAAAAAAATCAAACAGAAATACTGATTGGAGTGAGAGTCAATCCTGGAGATATCACATATTAAGTTCACACTGAAAAAAAAAGTGATCCTTTTCTTCATGTAGGTTTTTTGTTCATGCAAATTTCATAGTATCTATGCATGTTACTTAGAAAAAAATGACCAGTAAGAAAATGGTGATTAATACAACACAATAGTTAACAACACTTCTCACTCTTATTACATTAATGATAAAAATTTCATCACCACTAGGACACTTGGCACCACCTCACAAGTAGCTACAATAATAAAACATCGCCAAGTGGAAGAGGACTCTGTTCAAAAGTGTAAAACATAAAACACAAAAATATGCATGCAATTAACTTCATCAGTGGTGAAACTAATCTATCATTTACATTGTTTTGCAATAAACTCAATATTGCAAATAAGATATAAATTAAATCAAAGAAAAACTATGTGTGCATTTTTTCTAAATAGCATTTAAAGAGCACATCATATTGCATTGTTTAAATTTCAATACCTAGGGACCGGGCGGTGGCGCTGAAGGTAAGGTGCCTGCCTTACCGCGCTAGCCTCGGATGGACCGCTGTTCGAGCCCCCGTGCCCCATATGGTCCCCCAGGCCAGCCAGGGGCGACTTCTGAGCGCATAGCCAGGAGTAACCCCTGAGCGTCACTGGGTGTGGCCCAAAAACCAAAAAAAAAAAAAATTTCAATACCTCTTTTTTGTTTTGTTTGTTTTTGGGCCACACCCTGTGATGCTCAGGGGTAACTCCTGGCTCCGTGCTCAGAAATCACTCCTGCTTGGGGGACCACATGGGACTCTGGAGGATTGAACCACTGTCTATCCTAGATCAGCCACGTGCAAAGCAAACACCCTACTGCTGCACCACTGTTCTGGCCCCTTGACAATTTCTTTAATTAAATGTATATATAGTAAAATGAATATGTATTTATTCTTAAGTTAAGAGAATATTCATTTATTATATTTTCTGTCTTTCTTCCAATTATAGCTAAAAAGATCTTATTGTATTTATAGACTACATTTCTGTTCACTCTTGTGTCTATGGGCATTTAGGTACTCCTTTCTACATATAAGTTAATGTGAGCTGCAGGCTTCAGTGTAAACATTTTACATTCTAATCTTGTTTTTAATTCATTTGAAATATATTTATAAATGGAACTGGAACTTAATTTTTGAAGAAACAGCTCTAGTAATTTTAGGGGGAATTAGAGAAGTATTATACAATACTAATAAAAAGTTAGAAAGAACCTAATTTGAATGATTGATCACTTTACCAAAGAAGTGCTACAGTTACTAAAAATATTACTCAAACTGAGTGTCCTCATCATAAAATAAGGATAATTATTTAACTGAGGTTTTTTTTCTGGATTAACCACATGGTCAATATAAACTAGTTTATTGGATGTGAATATACCCAGTAGCTGAGTTCTTTTCTTTTTCTTTTTTTTTAGCTTTTGGGTCATACCCAGCAGCGCTCAAGGGTTACTCCTAGCTCTATGCTCAGAAATTGTTCCTGGCAGGCTTAGGGGACCAGATGGATGTCGGTATTCAAACCACCATCCTTCTGCATGCAAGGCAAATGCCCTACCTCCCTGTTATCTCTTCGGCCCCTAGCTGAGTTCTAAACAGCATATACTTCTCCAGAAAAATCAAAGCTTGCCATAGTTGTGAATTATTACAATAATTAATTTTTGTAGTAAACATAAAAACAAGCCAATTAATAAAATTAACTTGTCTACAATTAGAGGTTGTATAAACAAAATATAGACAAAAATGTAAATATGAATGAAACAAAAATGCTGAAATTTATATTTTATAATTATCCATAACCCAAAGAATTTATATTTATTATCTTATTATAATGCATTACCTTATAATGAATTTATATTCATTATCTTAAAGATAATAAATAAATCACAGAGCCTCCTAATTTGTACTATAATGTTTATATTTCATTTGTTTAAAAAGAAATAGTTTTTCTTGTGCTGGTCATAGAAAATTGAATTTTTCTAAATTTTTTTTAAATTTTGGGGTCATATCAGGCTGTGCTCAGGGTTTGCTCCTGTATTCATGTTTAGGATTATTCCCAATGAGGGTCAGGAGATTATATGAAGTTCTGGAGATCACAAGAGTTTACGGTAGGTGTCTGCAAGGCAAGCATCCTACCCATTATATTATCTCTTTAACCCTTCAATCACACTATTATAATTCTGGACTGTAAATTTGCACTGAAAATACAATCAGTGCCTATAGCTAAGTAATATTTTTGTGGATCATGGAAAACTCATTACAATAATTATCACTGTAGAATTATTGGTTAGCAACCCCTTTTTCTTGAATTTTTGGTGGCCTCATAATCCTGATAGCTGCTTCATTTTCTCTTAATTTTAATAATTAAATTAAGAGACAGAGCAATAATATAGCAGGCAGGGTGCTTTCCTTGCATGCAGCAGACTCTGGACTCAATTCTCAGCACACATATCCCCATTGCTAGGACTGACCATGAGCACTACAATCCCTGTGACCCCAGAATTAAAAAAATTATAATAAATAAAATTTCTTATACATTAAATCTCAGAGTTTGGCCTTGAATGTTGACACCAAGATTAATGTGCCCCAGAATCTCAGGAAGTGCCTCTACTCATGTTTTTAAGGGCCTTCTCTCCGTTTAAGCACTAGTCCTAAATACCTAGATGCCACCCCGAAATTTTTTTCTATAAGACTCATTTTCAATTTTAATAAAGTATTTTGTGGACATGCTATATTTACTTTCAAATTTCAACTATTTTTTTTCTCATCTTAATATCAACTTACTCTAGGAAAAGCATTAATAATTACCTTTGATTTTGTATTTTTACAAAGGATTTGATGCCAAATCCTTTACAAATGTATTTATCTTGATATCACAAAACTGTTTCAGAGTCAAAAATAAAGACATACCAGATGGAAGCATTTATTTGTAATTACCATATGATATAAAAATGTGAAAAATTGAACTGGAAAACTGTTGAAATGTATCCACTATTCTTTTAATAATACAGTAGTACATGTTCATTATGATTTATTTTCCCTCGAAGCATATTTTTTCCTTTAGTTATTTTCGTGCATTAGGCTGTAATATTTTCACAAATAGTTACAAAGTTATAACTGACTTGCTCATTCTAATATTCATCTGCACACTGGAATTTTTTTGAAACATGCTTATTTTTTAAACTTTAGACTCCACAATAGAATTTGCTCACTTCTTTCGTCTGTTGCCAGGAAGTTAAATACACTAAAAAAAAGTTTTACTGAGAAGTGGGGGGTGGGGATAAAATCCTACACCTCCTTTTCTGAGAAAATGTTTTTGTTACCTCTGTGCTTTGGGGATTTGACATTACTCATTGATGTGACCTTCAGAAAAGATCTGAATGAAATCTTCCTAAATTAGATCATTTTTATTCTTAAAATTTTCGGGTTTTTTTTTTTGCGTGTGTAAAAACAGATTTTAAAAATTATATTCCTAATGCTTTCCCCACTAAAAGTCAGGTTATAGGCATACGATTATGTGTTTGTGCGTGTGTTCCTAGTTTATCTGTTAACATTTCCTGGAGTGTTTTCTCCAGATGTTTAAAGTTAAAAAGCCCTGTTATTTTTTCCATTGTCACTCTTTACTACTTTCCATAGGCAGCATATTGTTCACGCCATCTTTGTGCAAGGACTGGAGGAAATAGATACACGTGCGGGCCTCAAATTAGAAACACAAAAAAATCACTTTCATAAAAAAGGCTTTAATGACACTGACTCCCCCCCCCCCCAAAAAAAAAAAAGCCAACTCGAATGGACTCAAGCCTCGAAAGCAGTCATGTTAGGAACATCAGACGCCAAGTCCACTGATTCCCCAAAGTGTTCCACAGTGGGACAGGAGCTGGGATGATGACATTCCCAGCTTGCTTGCCAGAAATTCCAGGAGACAGGCTGGCTGTTTGGGTAGTGGTCAAGCCAAACTCTGATTTCAGAGTGTTTTTATTTAGGCCCTGTTGGAGAGGCTCTTTACCAGCAGTAGCTTCTGAACAGGCCTCCTTCCTCTAGGCTCCTCTTCAACTTAAAGAGAGTTACTCAGATTGAAGTTCTGAGCAAAAACTCCCTCACTTTTGTCTTGAGTGCAGACAAAAATCTTCACCCCATCTTTCTGACCCAGCAGCCGGGGTTCCTGCTGTTCACAGAATGTTACAGATGGTTGCCTGGCCGGAAGCCCTCCCCTCTGCCTTAACTGTGCTCTGGGGAATCTAGGGGGTCTGGAACTAGCTAGCCCTCTCCTTCCCTTCCAAACCTCTCTCCAAAACCCTACTGAGTTAAAAATAAAATAAAAAATAAAAAAAGAAAGAAAGGAAGAAGTGATTGGAGGGGGAAGAGGGAAAGAAAGGAGGAGGACGGTGGTATAGAAAGAAAATGTCCATCCCTGAAAACTTTTTTGCCAGGCTTGTTTGAGTAGAATCTTGAATTAACCTCTTCACTCCCGATTAGATTTGCGATTTATAACTTAGTCGGCGTCTCTTTAATGTCCTGAATCAATTCCACAAGCTCATTGAAGTGCCCCTACCATTTGGGTTGAATTATAAATGGGACTTATGTAACCATTTCAAGTAAGCAAAAGCAGGTTTGAATTCTGAAATAATTAAAAGTATTTTAGCACATCTAATCTTGCATTAATAGTGTTCTCTGTTTCTTTTTTTCCCCCCTTTTCAAAGGGAAAAAATATTTTCAAAGTTTTGGGTTATTTTCCTTAAATTTTTTTAAACTTAAATACAGTTGCCTTTTTTTTAAGTCAAAAATAAAAAATAAAAACAATTGTCCTTTCTTTATTTTAGGCCTATTTAAAGAGATATATGTTGCATAGCTTTGGATCTTCCTTTATTATTTTGAGGTAATCAATTTACATGGTTTTCCATTTGAATGTAGTTTATTATGTTACATTTGTATATAAAGCAATTTATTTCTTAAATTTAACTGATTATTGGTTTATAAAGTTAGGAGATTTAGTCAAAATCTGATTTTCCAAAGACAATGCATAAATAAATTTTGCTAAAATAGAAAATATTACTTAGTTGCTATCCTCAAAAGTTACCACAGAAACTATATACTATTTTGAAGATTTTATTTTTCACGTATTTGACTCCAAAGTGAAAAAACAGACTAACCCAAGTTTATAAATGATTAAGTGCTTTACCATATCAAGAAAAAAATAATCAACTATAATATACTCCAAAAACAGAGACACATAAAAGCTTGATGAATGGGCACTGTGAAATGTGAAATGATAGAATTTAACCTATGAAAGAGATTTTTCAAAAAGAAAAAAATGTTTCTCAATTTTGTATTTTAAGAAGCTCAGATTTACTGTGATTTATTATATCTATTCATTGATTAATTCACCAGACATTGAGTGTTTTCTTTGCTGTAAGCACATACCTGATATTAAGGATTAGGTCATGACTAATATCTAATTTCCACTATGGTACGTAATACTACCATTTCAACCCTCAAAAAAAAAATAAAGACATTCAGGTAAAGGACAGACTGTCTGGTTTTTCATTATTTTTTTTCTACTGACTTCCCCCCTTTACATTTAAAAAGCTTAAATTTAGCCAATTCTCAATTGAACATATTTTGGTCATTGATTGCATTTGGCCTCAGTTCTGATTTGTAATAGCATATGCTCAGGTTTGTCCCTTACTCTGCAATTTAGAAAATATTGTTAAGTCTGCATACTTAGGAACAATAGAAAACCTGAATTTTTTTCTGTTTTTTTTACATACTAAATATTATATCTAGATTGCATAAATTCAATTTATTATTTTAAAAATACAAGTGCATAAATAAGTAAACAAAAATTGAGGTGAAATCTGTTGAATGGTTTTCGAGACATTTTTTAACAATGAATAGGAAAAGAATTACGAACAGGCCTTCACTATTTTTAACCTGCCTTAGACATTTTTGTGTTAGAGATTGACACAAAACGTGAAAATTATGAGAGAAAACAAATTATAGTTGTTCATGAGGGTGCTGCCACTCGAGCTACTCTGTTACCCACCTGGGATGTCACAAATTTGAATCCCTTAGAAGTACTATTGATACTAATTAAATATACTTCTTATATTTAACTAATTTTGTTTTGAAAATTTGTAAGCTTTAGCCTAAACTAAACCGAACTGAAACTGCATATTTAGAAAAAAATAGGATAACATTTGTTCCCTAGGAGTTAAAAAAGCAAATGAAGATTTTTAGTCTCCAAATGTGGATTCTTAATATATTAATTTAATTCCTATGATTTTCAAAATCATAAAACACTCTGGGAGCCATTGCAAAGTTCTATAGAAATATATAGTTTGGGGGCTAGAGATATAGAATAGCAGTAGGGCATTTGCCTTGAATGCAGCTGAAGGTGTTTCGAATCCTGGCATTCCATATGGTACCTTCTGCCAAGTGTGACCCAATATATTTAGTTTCTACACTAACTATAATACAATGAGTATTATTTCCTGAATTGAAAGATATTTTTCTAAGCATTCTGGTATTTCAGAATTTTATCTGACTCTAATAGCTCACCTGGGGTTTGCTGATTTCAGTCAGTCATGTTGTCTATAGTTATAATTTATAATAGGAATAATTCCATCATAAAATACTCAATAAAGACATTGTTCAACTTATGCATGTGAATTGTCATTGACTTTACATATGGTTTCGAGAGAAAAGAACAAAAGTCTCTTGGCATCGAGTCTCTAGTTATATGTTGACCCTTCTTTTCACCATAGATTTCAAAATTAAGTCAAATTGAAGAACATAGAAAAAGGGTATATTTACTATAAAAATAATTGTTTTGGGGCTAGAGAGGTGGTGCAGTGGTAGGGCATTTGCCTTGCAAGCAGCTGACCTAGGACAGGCTGCAGTTCAATCCCTGGCATCACATATAATCCCCCAAGTCAGGAGTGATTTCTGGGTATATAGCCAGGAGTAACCCTGAGTGTCATTAGATGTGGCTCCTTAAAAAACACCAAAAAATAATTGTTTTGATAGGGGGCATAACTCTAATACTGTTTTTAAGTTTATTCCCAATGGTTGTGGATTTATGTTCTTCAGCATTCTATTATTTGTCTACTTCTCATTTTAATTTGTATTTAATATTTTAGAATAATGAATGAGAAGGAAGTATAAACTTCATAGACAGGAAAATATTTAAAAACCTTACCCTCAAACATCTTTTTATTTTGTTTTTTTATTTTTGCTTTTTGGGCCATATGGCAGCACTTAGGGTGCCCCGGCTCTGTGCTCAGAAATTGCTCCTTGCACAGGGGAACAGATTGGGTGCTGGAGATCGAACCCCCATCAGTCCCAAGTCAGCAGTGTGAAAGGCAATTGCCCTATCACTGTTCTATCACTCAAGCCCCCTTAATTCGTTTTATACAGATAAGCATGCACAGAATAAATTATACTTTAATATTCTTCCTTATACAATAGTTCCCCAAGATTTCCATCATGATGGTATAAAGCATTTTAGTTGATTTGATGGATGGTAAGTCTCATTAAAATAATATTTTGGATATTTGTAGAATATAGATATATAGTGTGGTTCATAATTTTGCATTATGAATAACTTTACTGTCTCTGATCGAACATGTCATCAACTTGGAGAAATTTCTTTATAATGATGATTTTATTTCATAACCTACTAACTCCCTTATTTCAAATAATTTGGTGTGTTCCACAAAACTATACTCCTTCATAGGACAGAACATTCTTCAATACAATTGGTGCTGTGTTATCTAGATTTAAAAGATGCTACAGAAAGAGATCAAAGCAAAATTCTATTAATTTCAAGATCTCTCATACATCTGAACTTTTATCAATCTATATTGATTCATTCTTATGACAACATGTGCCCACCTAAGTGCTGTTCAGGAGCCCCAGGACCTCCTTGTGATTCTAAGTCAACCAAGTAGGTAAGTCAATACAAGTATATGATGTTATTCATCTCTGCAGTGCCCTGAATTTCTAGTGCCATTACAGAGATGCTCATGAGACTTCCAGGATCTTGCCTGGGGGTCTGCAAACCTGCCGATGGTCTTTAGCATACCATATAGTGTGAGAATTGAACATTGGGTGTAACATGTCAAATATGTATTTTTACACCGTTTCTAACTCCCTTGACCTTGGTCCTCTTAGCAAATTAGTGAGATAAATTACTGGATGTGATTTTTTGATAGAGTACATGCCTTTCACATATGAGCCTCTGCATTTAATTCCTGATGTGACAAATGGCACAAGGAAAAAATGTTAAAGCACTAATATGTCTACTTTGATCATTTATTCTATAGCAGATCTATTTAAATGATTTATTTGCTATTTAATTTTAAATTATGTTACACCACACTCAGGAGTGCACTACACCTAAGAAGGCTGAAGAGCACTTCTGGTGTGTGCCCTTCCTGAGTGGGGTGTAACAAAATTAGGTCCAAACCAAAGGTAGTCAGGAGTACTCATTGCTTGAGGGTTTCCCCTGCAGAGCTGGGGAAACATGTATTGTCAGAGATCAATGCTGAGACTCCCTATGCAAAGTATATTTTTTAGCTCTTTTAAAAAACTGTTTCATCAACATTCTTTTTGTTTCTTTTACTAAGTGGTGGAGACTTCTAAGTGATGTTCAGGAGATCCAGGTTTTCCATCTCAACATACTTGGCCTACTGGGCTAAGTGGTTCAATACTAGGGTAAAAGGATGTGGTGCTGTTTGGAACCTTGGACCCTTAATGACAGGGTTTATTTCAGTCACTCCAACAGTTCTCAGAAACCTCCAGAGTTAGATCCATATATACTTAGGGGACCATCCGATGCTCGGTTCTTCAAAATAGTAGGCGGAATGCAAAGTCTCTAAATCTCTGAATTTTCTCTCTTAGCTCCCTTTTTATATTTCATAAGCATCATACATTGAGTAGTAATAAGCACCTTTTAATAAAATAATGTCGTAAATAGTGTAAATAACCTTACTACTCAATATACAATTATTTTGGTTTACAGGTACTGCAGAAATAAACAGAGTACAAGTATTTTTAGATTTCATACAAAATATTGTTTCATATATCATATCTTTGGTCTTTAGGAATGGTATAGTTAGGAACCCGAGCGATAGCACAGTGGTCTTGCATGTGACCTTGGACCTTGGTTCGATCCTAGGTGTCTTACATGGTCCCCCAGCCAGGAGTGATTTCTGAGTGCATAGTCAGGATGAGGATCATTGGGTGTTGCCCAAAAAGCAAAAATAAAAAGATACATTTAAAAACAAAAGTATAATGCAACATGTCAGTTAATGCACAGCATCTGTGAACTCTATGGTTATGCTAAACACAATTCCCATTTTAATCATTCATTCTCCAAGGACCAAATTCCATCTTGCTTCCTAACCCTGGCCACTGCAAAAGTTGTTTCAATGATGCGACTTCTGTTATTTTAATATTGTTACTGTTACTATTTTAAATAAACTTTAGTAAAGGGCATTCTATTCTGCTTTCATTTGTTTTTATTCTCTAATGCTGGGAACAACTACTTATTATATTTATGAAAAGTATAGTTTACTCCATGAATTATATTGTATGACACACTATAGATTCTCCCCATTCTATAGAGATACAATAATTTAAACAAGAAGTAATAAAAATATTCCTTTTCATTGCTTTCAAAAAACAAATCCTATTTTTCCCCAATTTAGGTTAACTCGATAACATATAGTCATTTTTACTTATAATTATTTGGGCAATAGCTGCAAACATTTACATTTGTCTAAATCAAATTTTGTAAATAATCAAATTTGGGGGACAAAGTTTCATCATTAACAATTTTTGAATTTTATATAAAAACATAGATTTTGAGACTTCTATTTATTTCAATGAGGAACATATTTATAGGTCAGCTTATTGTATTCATATTTATTGAAAAATCTTTTGCATCCTTGCATTTAATGAAGTGTTGCTGAAATATCATTTGTTTATCTACTGCCTTTATATATTTGGAAATATCCTGCCAAGGATTATAAAAATGCTGATTTGCAGTGATCAGCAAATACCTTAGAAACAACAGCAATTTTAAGAGGAATTTAGAGACCAAGTTAGTCTTTAAACAACTAACTCTGTGATTTCTGCAAACCTTAATTTGATGTATATTTTCAGAATTATATTAAGTATAATGTCATAACATAATAAGAGTTTCAAATATCTCAGCCAAATCAGTTGAAGGCTTTTAAAAATTTTTACTGATTATGAATTTCAATAAAACATAAGGAAAAAGATACTTTTAATGAAAACAAAAAATCTGAAAGCTCATACAAGATTAACGT
Source organism: Crocidura indochinensis (assembly GCA_004027635.1). Lineage (NCBI taxonomy): Eukaryota > Metazoa > Chordata > Mammalia > Eulipotyphla > Soricidae > Crocidura > Crocidura indochinensis. The sequence goes on along the minus strand of PVKC010014571.1, from coordinate 84 downwards.
GATAAAGAAATTTCAGGTGTATATTGACAACTAACATTTCGTTTCAAAAATATTAATGGAGTTGTGTGGATTCTTGGAAACTAT
>PVKC010014570.1:0-22067 GCA_004027635.1 Crocidura indochinensis | reverse complement strand
TAAATTTAAAGTATATAAATTGTCTTCATATTGGTATCAGAATTTATTGTAATATTTGTTTCTAGGTAATTATCAATTTGCTTTTGAGCATGTACTTGGGTTTAGAGAACTTGGCATTTTCTTTGTTTGCATTTCCTTTATTTGTATTCATAGACAAGCATAGAATAAGTGTAGAGTTTATAGAGGACTAGAATATTATGATATTAGTTCTTCTAATTTATTTCCCTAATCTCTCAAATGTGAATGATAATATTTTCCTCAAAGTTATTTACAGAGTCAATATATGTTGAAGATTCATGTAGATAGTAGTTGACCAGTTAGTGTTGAAACAATGAGTCAGTCACCATTTCTCCTTTGTCCTTAATAATAAAGTTCTCTGGAATGAAAACAAAAAACAAAAAACAAAAAAAAAAAAAAAAGAATATACCTGAGGAATACAAAACTCCTATACAAAAATCCCTTCCTCACACCTATATTCATCAAAGCACCTTTTACAATAGCCAGACTCTGGAAACAACCAAGATGGCCTTCAGCAGATGAATGGCTAAATAAACAGTAGTACATATACAACTGAAATATTATGCAGCCATCGGAGAGATGAAGTCAGGAAATTTTTCTATACATGGATGTACATGGAATCTATTATGCTGAGTGAAATTAATCAAGAAGAGAGACACAGAATAGTTTTACTCATCATAGGATTTAAGACAAATAAAAGACATTGAAATAATTCCCAGAGTTGGGGCCAGAAAGATAGCATGAAGGCAGGGCGTTCGCCTTGCATGCAGAAGTACAGTGATTCAAATTCCGGCATCTCATATGGTCCCCCAAGCTGCCGGGAGCGATTTCTGAGCATAGAACCAGGTGCAGACCCTGAGAGCTGCCAGTTGTGATCCAAAAACCAATAATAATAATAATAATAATAATAATAATAATAATAGTAATTTTCCCAGAGTTGAGGGCCAGAAGGACTGGCTTAAGCTATGAAGCTCACCACAAAGAGTAGTGAGTGTCGTTAGAGAAATAACTATGCTGAGAACTATCATAACAATATCAGTGAGTGAGGGAGGTGGAAAGCCTATTTTGAATACAGACAGGGGGTGGGGTGGGAAGAAATGGGGCATTGGTGATGGGAAGGCTGCATGAATGAAGGGGGGCTAGTTCTTCTTATGAATGAAACCCAACTACAATTATTTTTGCAATCATAGTGTTTAAATAAATAAATTATCTAATTAAAAAATAAAAATCTTTATTCAAATAACTTGAAAATAGATGAGCCAAAAAATAAGATAGTCTAAATTTTTCACTTCCACCTCAGAAATTTTTACCTAAAAATTATAAAATGTCTTCTATGGCTTCATAATAAAAGAAGGAGTACTAATGTCCTCATAAATGTCCTGATAGGAGTACTATTAGCTTTATTATTGCTTGCTAATTTATACGATTTGTACATCACTACTATTAGCCTATTTCCTAGGACTTTGTCTCAAGTGAATCTATAGTTTAGAGAATTATATAAATGAAACAAATGAAAAATAGTACAAATTGTAGAGATAGTAGAGCACTTGCCATGCACACTGTCAACTCAAATTTGATCTTTGGCAATCTCACATGATCCTTGGAGCAACACCAGGAGTAATCTCTGAGCACAAAACTGGGAGTAATAACTGAGTATTGCCTGGTGAGGCTGTGAAACCTAAATAAATTAATAAATAACTTTATATTAAACTTTCAAGGCAGCTTAAATAATAATTAAAAGAGGTCAAAACAATAGCACAGTGAGTTAGTATGGTGTTTGCTTTGCACAATGCTGACCCAATTTTTATCCCTGTCACCTCATATGGACCCCCGAGCCTGTCATGAGAAATTTTGAGTGCAGAGCTAGAATAACTGCCAAGCATGACTAAAGCCACAAAAAAACTTTATAAAATATTAGAATTCATTTTCTTAGAGGTATGCTATTAAAGTCTATCTATAACCATAGCTTTAAAATTATCAGATTAATTACATATTTGGTAGTTTTCTATATATATTGAAATATTTTTAACCTTCCTAATTTTATTATCTGGAAATTATTATTTCTTTGAAGACTTTCAAATTCTAATTTATTTTTCCATTATTTTGATTAGGGCCTCTTTCAACCATGTTGCATTACAATGTTTTAATCAATGAGCAGAAATCACACTGTCCAGGGTGATTCTGTTTCACAGAAAACAATCTAGTATTTCTTAGTGTTGTGGTATGATTTGAGATTTGGTTGAACTAGAGAAAGATTATTATTCACTATGGACCCTTGGTTTCATGTATGTTGCTTATAATACATGAAGTAGAATTTAAAATTCACCAAAAAGGACTCACTTATAATTTATCATGAGATAATATTCACTAGTGGACTCCTGGTTTCATGTATGCTGCTTATAATACATGAAATAGATAACTTACAAGTGATATTATAAAAAGAATTTTATTTATGTTAGCTTTCTTTTTATTTTTGTCTCATATTTTATCTCAGATATTTATTTCCAGATATTAAAACATATTTCAAAACTGTTTTATGAAATCAGAAAAAATATCTATTGATCTATGATTTTTCTTAAATTGAAAATCATTTTGTTAATATTCTTACTTTTTATACCAAAAATTTTTTCCACTCTGCCACAATTTTCACTGTGATGGATAAATATTTTACTCAAAGCAATATGTTTTTTATTTAAATAACAGTTTTTATTGCTTAGTATGTGCTGTTAATTATTTTATTTATTAATTTATTTAAATACACACAATAAATCAGTAAGATGTGTTATTTTTATCTTTTTTATTCTGAAAATGATTAAATACATGTGACTTAGTGAGATTATATTTACCAATTCATTTGTGCTATTTTATAATAAAACCTCTGACCAGGACTGATCCCCTCCCCAAGTTTTAGTCTCAGCCCACCACATCTCTAGACATCTGGTCTGTGATGTCCAACCCACTTGTGTCATTATAGGTAGGGAACTTTGATCCTTGATTTGAGCCATGAATCTCCAATTTAATAATTCACTTTTTTTTTTTTTGGTGTTTTGTTTTTGGTTCACAACTAGCGGTGCTCAGGGGTAATTCCTGGCTCTTCACTCAGAAATAACTCCTGGCAGGCTTGGGGGACCATATGGAATGCTGGGAATTGAACAAGGGTCCATCTTGGATTGGCAGCATGCAAGGCAAACACCCTATCACTGTGCTATCGCTCCAGTCAATACATCACTTTCTTAAATAACAGGGAACCTAAAACTACATCATTCCTACCCACAAAATGCAAAGAATAATGGAGAAACTATGGATGATAAATGCAATTGGGGAAAGAAGCGTAGACAAATCTCCATGCCCATAAAATACTTATACCTTATAAATGAGGACCTAAAATCAACACTTAATGCTTTACAACAGATAGAAGAGATATTAGTCTTTGAAACTAAGAAATCAATAGATGAGCAATTTAACAAACTCGAAAAAAATTTTCAGGAGGTAAAAGAATCCATATAAGTGGAATTGAAGAAACTAAAGAATATGTTAGTTAGCCATAGTAGTATAATTACACAGGTGGAGAATTACTTAGAAGAACTTGAAGACAAATTACAAGCCAACATTGACGAATAAGTTAAAAGAAAAAGGAGAAGCAAAATTAAGGGAAAAATGTAAGATATTTAATGAACAGAGACAGTCTCCAAATCTTAAAAATATTGGAAGGGGATGAAAAAAGAAAATGTAAAGAACAAATTGTGAGAGAGACAATAGCAGATAATGTATCCACTTTAGAGGAATAGACTTCTGTACTAATCCCAAAGGCAAAACAAGAGTGTCAAATCAAATAGACCTTAAGAGAACAACACTAAGCAATCCAAATGGCAAAAATAATAAAGAGAGATGCTCTTTAAAGCAGTAAAGAGAAGAAAAAACTTAAGTGTAAAGGAACGAACATGAGAATCAAACCAGAACTCCCATTTGAAATACTCCAAGAAAGAAAAGAGTGGAATGGCATATTCCAATTACTGAAATAAATTTATTGAAATAAATTTACAACTGAGTCCACTACCCATTAAACCTCTCATTTATATGGGAGGGAGGGCTAAAATATTCTGAGAAAAAAATAAATTTCAATATTCAGACTAAATGAATCACTCAAAAATCAATTGTATAAACCAAATAATCAATTGTAACAATTACAACCTTATACAATATAATGGCACAACTGCCCTTTTTGTTAATGGTTTTCTTAAATGTCAATAGACTAAAGTTTCCCATCAAAAGGCTCTATCAGGAAACAAAACCCAACCATTTGCAGCTTGCAGGAAACACATTTAAAGTCTTGGGATAAACACAGATTCAGAGTAAAGAGATAGAAAACAATAATACAAGCGACTGAAAAAACAGTAAAACCTGGGATAGCCATACTTTTATCAGACCAAATTGGATTCAACTTCAAGAAAGTACTTAGAGACAGGGATTGATCAGGGGAATAATAGTCCAGTAAGTACTAAATCTGATCAGCATATACATACCAAATATAGAGTCAACAAAGTATGTAAGGCTTTTACTCACAAAACTAGAGAAACATAGATGGAAATGTGATGGTAGTTGAAGATTTCAACATGTCTCTCTCACCACTGTAGAACCTAGCAATGACATTGAGCCAAAAATGAGAGGTATCTAATTGCTTAACTTGACACTCTACTACAAAACCTAGTGACTAAAATAGGATGGTATTGAAACAAAGACAGACTTTCAAATCAGTGGGTTAGAATGGAATATCCAGTGACAAAACCCCAAATTATGATCAATTAATCTTTGACAAAGGAACCAAGAACTGGAAATGAAATAGACATTCTCTTTAAAAAAGTGTTGGAACAATTGAATAACCATATAAAAGAAATTAGATATTAACCCATATCTTATACCTTATATAAAAGTATATTCAAAGTGGATCAAAGACCTTGAGTTAAGATCTGAATTCATACAATTCATTGAGAAAAACCTAGGAAGAACACTCCAAGATTTAGACCTCAAAGAAATCTTTTGATAATAGGATGCTATACTATAGAATCAAAGCTGAATAAATGTATATACATCAAACTATAAAGTTCTGTATGGCAAAATAAACATTAAATAAATACATTAAATAAAATTAAATACAGCAAATTGAGTTTGAGAAAAATATTTGCATTCAACACAACAGATAAATGTTTGATATTTAGGATATGCAAAGTACTCACAAATGTTAACTCCACAAAACCCTAAAATTTCCATCAAAAACATGGGGAGGGAAAATGAAGAGACACTTCTCTGAGGAAGACCAGCAGATGTCTTACAGGTACATGAAAAAAATGTTTATCATCACTTAACATTAGGAAACCAAATCTAGCCAACAATACAATGGGGAGATAGCATATATCAAAAATAGAGGAAACAACTTACATTGGCAGGGATATGGTGAGAAAGAAACTCTTTCACTGCTGGTGGAAATACTGCCTGCCCTACCATTACAGAAATCAGTATGGAGGGATCTCAGTAACCTGAGAATAGATCTGCCATATGTCCCAGCAATCCCACTTTTAGGTGTCCATTTCCAAGACAGAAGACAAAATTAAAAAGAATTTAGGTTGTATGTACACCACTATTCATTGTAGCACTCAGTACAATAGCTAAGACTTGGAATTAACCTAGATGTCCAACAACAGTCAAGTAGATCATGAAGATATGGCACATATACACAATGGGGCACTACATAGCTGAAGGAATGATGCAATCATGCAATTGCTATAATATGAATGGAACTGGAAGATATTACGTTAAATGAAATAAACCAGTATACAAAGGATAAATACAGAGTGGTATCATTTAACTGTGGTATTTAGAATAACTGCATAAAGAAATAAAATCGTCTAAGTGGGAATTGTCTCAAAAACTCTAGACCCCAGAATGTAGCGATGAGAGAAAAATAAATTGAGTGGAGGAGGAGAAACACAAATATGAAATAATGAGGGCCAAAGGCTAAGTGGTAAAATACATTGGTAATATCCAAGTCAACAACAATGGAAACAAGAGACTCAAGCTTTAACTATCTAAACTTAAAATAGTTCTGTTATACTGGCAGGGTATGGTAAGGGGATAATAAGGGATGCACTTGGGAAACATTGGCAGAGCAAAGTTGACACTAGGCTGGACCAGTTTACATTCCCACCTGTAGAGAATGAGATTCCTTTTCTCCAGGCATATTCACCAGCACTGATTGTTATTGTTCTTTATGATGTGTGTCAGTCTTTATGATGTGAGATGGTATTTCATTGTTGTTTTGATTTGTATCTCCCTGATGATTAGTGATGTGTAGCATTTTTATATTTTTGGATATTGTTAGATTTTTTTCTTGCTAAGTTTTATCACTGTCTTGAATATCTTATATACTAACACTTTATCTAATGGATATGGGGCGATTAGTTTAGCCAATATTATAGAAAATATGTTTACCATATCGAGAAAGAAATTTTCAACACTTTACTACATCTCATTTATTTCTGGTTAATTCTGTGTTTATAATTTAAGAAATATCCATTGTATCTGAAAATAATAGGAAATGGATGTGCTTTATTGTTACCTGTTGATGTCCTATTTCTTTTTTTCTATATTGGAATGTATCTGTCTTATTTACACAGTAACAAAGGATAATAATTGACTTTAGAACTGAGTATCTTTTAAGTAAGTTTCTATCACACAGGGGAAAATGGAGAAAAATACTGTTAAATAATTGATGTGTCAAAAAAGGAATCGTAATGGAACTATAAAAAATTTAAAGTTAAAAGTTAACAAAATATTTATGTACATCTTTTAGATTTACAAAGAAATGCTGAGATTATTTTCTGACCTAATAAGCACATTATGGAAAAATCAGTAAACTGATATTATTACTTTATATATATACATCTAAATTTATAAATATATATATATAGTCAAGTAAAAAAAAGCCAATGCACTGGCATATTCTAAAAATGATATCATATGTTCTAAAATTACATAAAAATAAAACAAATTAAGAAGATGGACTGAAGATGTGGCACAAAGGTTAAATACATATTTTGCATTTCTAACACTCTGAGTTTGATCTCTAAGAACCTTCTCCACTCAAAAAAAGAGACAATGAAATATATAGAGAACTGATCAAAATTTGTAGTCTCAGTAAGCATATATGTGTAAACATATATGTGTTTATGTGTATGTAAAGATGTACACATGTTATAATATGGATGGAACTGGAAGATATTATTGTAAATGAAATAAGTCAGTATTCGAAGGATAAATATAGAGTGGTATCACTTAACTGTGGTATTTAGAATAACTGCATAAAGAAATGCAATGGTCTAAGAGGGAATTGTCTCAAAAATCCTAGGTCTCAGAATGTAGTGAGGAGAGGGAAATAAATTGAGTGGAGGAGGAGAAACACAAATATGGAATATTTTTGCATATACACATACATATATATATACATATATGCATATATATACACACACACATATATACATATATGCATATATATACACACACACAGAAAAATTGTTCCTAAGAATCTGAGGTCAAGTTTTGTCAGTTAAAGAAAGTCTTATATTGTCATTAAAATTTTTTTTGCAGTGGAAAAAATATTTGAGGCACTTAAAATTTTTTAATAGATAAGAGCTTTATATCAGGGCCAGAGTGATGGCACAAGTGGTAGGGCGTTTGCCTTGTGTGCACTAACCTAGAACCAGGTGTGGCCCAAAAAACGAAAAAAAAGGGGGAAAAAAGAAAAAAGCTTTATATTTCAATACCTTCTATGATTTTTCTACATCTTTTTAAAAACAAAAATCTCTTAGTTTTTAAATGTTCATTAGATCCACACATGACATTGTACATTTTATTTTGATTCCCCAGTTTGGAACCTTGTGTGAGTAGCTTGTTCAAAAAAGTGTCAAACCATATTCCTTTGTTCTGTACTTTCATTATCAGATGCATCATCCTTGCTTGAAAGAATTCATAGCCCACCATTGATTATGTTTTTGTCAATCAATGAAAATGATCGGTATCTTAGAGTCAATCTTCACATGCTTGAGGGTCTTGGTTCCATCCTTCACAAAATAATCAATGAAAAAAGATGGGACCGCCATAATCAAATATTACTCATATTTATTTGTTGTTTTGTTTTGTTCTGGAGCCACTCCCTGTGACTCTCAGGGGTCTCAGGGATTACTTCTGACTATGCACTCAGAAATCGTTCCTGGCTTGGGGAACCATCTGGGGCTCCTGGGATCAAACTGAGGTCTGTCCTGGATTAGCCACGTGCAAGGCAAAAGCTGTACTATGTGTTACCGCTCTGCCTCTCATACCTAATTTTTGAAAGAATATCAATAGCCTAATTTAAAAGACTATTAAAAATAAAACAAGGGTTATTTCCAAATATATAAGCAACTTCTAATTAAGTAATAGCATAAATCTATGTAGAAAATACATTCCAAGCAATAAAACATTATAGGCATCAAATTAATAATTTTTATAATATGATAATTTTATAATAATATAATTTTATAATATAATATAATATAATCATTTTATATAGTATAATCATTTTAGTAGATTAAAGAAAATTTTATTATATGAATTAATATTTATTATGTTAAATCTTAAGACAGTAATAATAGTACTTACTAAAATAAGAAATAGTTATCCAAATTTTGATATAAGTGTATTATATAGTAATCTATATTATAATCTATATTACCATATAAAATTTAGAGGTTGACCTTAATAATTCTGTATGTGAGTAGGATTCATTGCACTAACCACTGGAATATTGACATATCAACACCAAAAAGGCCCTATTAGCTATTCTGCATATGGTCACATCTTGTCCTCCAGTAATAATCATAAATTTTACTGACTCACATTAGCTTTGTTGAGCTTTGCCAGTTCATAGGCTTTATTCATATCCAATATATGGATGAAACCATATAGCAATTGTTATTCATATATTTATTTTAATTAGCATAACCAACATAATTTCTACCCATTTTGTTCCCAAATGGCATGTTAGTTTTTTAATAGCAGAGTAATAATCCTTAAATATACATAACAGACTCAAAGGCATATTTAGTCATCAATAAATTATTATTAATTAATTCCATATTTTGGTTATTGTGATAAATGCCTCTATAAACATTAAATGGTTAAAATGTCTTTTGAATAAGTGTTTTTTTGTTTCTTAGAAAATAGCCTAGTAGTGGAATTTCTATTTTATGTTTATTGATTTCCTTAGATTATGTTCTAATTTACATTCTCCCAAATAGTATACAATGGTTCCTCTGCTCAACAGTTTTACAAACTCTTGTTTTCCATTTATGTAAGTCATTCACACAGTGTGAGTTGATATTTCATTTTAAATTATATTTTCCTATGAATATAATGTTCAAAAATATTTTATATGTTTGTAAGTCTTATATTGTCTCTTATGAAACATTGTCTATTCAAATCTGGTGCCATTTTTTATTTACTTCCTTACTTTTTGAGGGAAAGTTTTTGATGTATTGCTATATGAATTCTCTACAATTTTTATAGAAACCCATTGTCAAATATGCAAATATTTTCTCCATTGTAAGGTTGCTTTCTTTCTTTGTTCTGTTATCATTTTAGCTGTACAAAATCTATCAATTCCATAGAGTGTCATTTGTTTATTCTGTGTTTTGTTTTCTTAGATATTAGACTTTATAAATTACTGAAGTTCAAACATTAGTATATTTTTCTATATATTTATGTTTTGTGATATAATATTTAAACTGTTCTCCACATATTCTGAGACAATTTAGGTATTTTGTGTTAAATATTGATCTAGTTTCTTTTATTTTCTTCTTTGTTTCTTTTGTTTTTAGGCTACTTCCAGTGGTGCTCAAGGCTTACTCCTCACTTTGCACTCAGTGGTCACTTCTGACAGTACTCAAGAACCTTATTGGTTACTGGGGATCAAATTCAGTTTGGCAGCATACAAGGCAAGCTCTCTACCCTCTTTTACTTTTACTTTGGCCCCTACTTTCATTCTTTTCCTGTTATGATTCTATCAATCAAAAAGCATTTGTTAAAAAGGCTACTCTTTCTCTTGAATATGGTATTGAGTCTATTTCATAGATTAGGTACAAATAATGGAATAGGTTTATTTCTGGGATCTCTATTTGATTTTGATTCTGCTGATTTCTGTTTCTAGTTTTTTTCTAACATATTTTTACTGATTTATTGATTTGTTATAACTTAAAATACAAAGTATATGATTTTTCCATTTTCTTTGAGTTAATATCTATCTTTCTCGCTATCATTTTATCTTTTATTTTTTCCTAATGTACATTTTGATGCCAGGGATAGAAGTGATGTATTTGGCATATAGGAACTATATAGACTCATTAATTTTAATAGGCTGATGGTGGGTGGGGGAGTTTAGGAGGGTAGGAGGAGCACAACCAACAATACTCGGGGATAACTCCTAGTTCAGCAATCAGGGATTACACTATATTTAGGCCCAGATATTAAATCAGGGCCAACTACTTGCAAGACAAGTGCCCCTTATTGTACTACAGTTCTGGCACCTGGGGGTTTTGAGTTGGATTATGTCCTCTGAGAGAGAGTCATTAAAAAGCTTAATCTCAGTACCTATGAAAATCACATATTTGAAAATAGTTTTCCAGATGTTATTGACTTAAAATTAGTGCTAATACAACTGCTATTCTTGTAAAAAAAAGGAAAGAGTTGTTGAAGGTAGACATCTACAGAGAAGAATGACAGATGTCATTGGACTGAAGAAGCTGTAAATCAAGTTCCCAGTGTTGATGGTTCTTAACAGAGGCATGAAAAAAGGCAAGGGAGGAATTGGTTTTTTTTTCTACTCTGACAGGAATAATAGCCCAGCCAACACCTTGTTTGCTCTAGTTGGGTACAGAATATTGACATAAGAAATGCCAAAAAATAATTATTTGGAATCCAAGAAATTTACTTCTGAAGCACATATGAAACATATTGAATTCAATAGATAATGCCTCATAATGTAGAGCACTAACATAAAGATATTTAAAATATCTCTATAGGTCCTGAGCAATAACATTGCATGTAAGGTATTTGCCTTGCACACAGCAGACACAGGCTTCATCCATAGAATCCTATATAGTCTCCTGAGCCTGCCAGAAGAGATTATGAGCACAGAGTCAGGAGTAACCCCAGAGCACTACTGGGTGTGTCCCACCCCCCAAAAAACGCTCAATAAACTATTACTACCTCTTCTTAGGTCATTGCTTCTCTTTCCTAATATTTTATAAATTTAAAGAATATTATTATCAATTAAAGGCAAAATTATAGAGAAGTGTACATTAGTTAATTTTCACACAGCATAATTGTGTTCTATTCCTACCTCTAATGGTCTAAATGAGGAATTATTTGTTCAAAAATTCATTGAATATGGCCAGATGAATGTTATTAGTTCTACAAATTGAATCCATCTTCATATGGCATCATTAAGGTTTCTAAAACCTTTTATATATTTCATTTCTCACTGCAGCACTTTTTGAACTCATGAAATTTCTTTCTGTTCTTTGAAGAGTCTTAACAATCAAGCTCTTTAATCTGTTAGTCTGTGAAGGACTCAAAATATAAAGTAGAATGTCCTAGGATAATATGAAAGGATGACTTGCAAGGACAATTTAATCAGGTCTCAAGATAGTTTCTCGAAATTTTAGGTATAGATCACTACTTAGAGCATAAATTCTTGTTTAATCCCCTTTTACAGTAGCTAAATAAAGGTAATTAGGGGCTTTTTTTAAAGGCATAAGCAGAAAATTGCATTAGAGCGGATGTTACGTAGTATTTGAAAACCTTTCTGGAAAAATGGCAATAACTAATTTAGCAAACCTATACAGAAATTTCTAAACATATAGAGAGCTAAGATATATAATTTGATATATACTGAAAAACCATAAAATATGTGAAAAAAGTGACATCTCTATGTGGTTCCCAGAAATAGAGTTGGAACTAAATCTAAAGAATCTACCATGCTGAGTGAAATAAGTCAGAGGGAGAGAGAGAGACGCAGAATAGTCTCACTCATTTATGAGTTTTAAAGAAATAAAAATCATCATTGCAACAATCATCAGAGTCAATGAGAGGAGGCTGGAATTCCCAGGTTACTCCATGAAGCTCACCACAAAGAGTGGTGAGTGCAGCTACAAAAAGAAATACACAGAAAACTACCATAATCATGTGAAAGAATGAGAGAACTGGAAAACCTGTCTGGAGCACAGGTGTGGGTGGGGTGGGAGGGAGGGGGACTTGGGACATTGGTGGTGGGAATGTTGCACTGGTGAAGGGGGTGTTCTTCACATGACCGAAACCTAATCACAAAGACATATGTAATCAAAACGTTTCAATTAAAAAAAATCAAAAAAAAAATAACAACGTGTCTTTTTTTTATTTATTTAAAAGTGACTAGGCTCAGATTCCTTTCTCAATTCTATTGAGGACAATTGTCCCTTCATTTTGGTATTTCAGCTTATTGTCTGAAGGATGTTTTCAAAGATATTAATTAATTGGAATAGATTAAAGCAAGATATAAATATATTTTCTTGGAAAATATCAAATATGTAAACTAGAAGGTGCATTTACATATTTTACATATTTAAGACTTTCAAATTATAGTCTTTGCTGGAAATGGGGAAATGGAATATTCTGGACCAAATACTTATTAATCTTAAGGTCTGTTACAAGCATATTATCTGCCAGAATTTAACTAGGTCCTGAATATTTCTGTGGAGTCCCTACTCTCCAAAAATATCAGCATAACCCAAATTATTACCTAACCAGCATTTTATTTGACTATAGGTAGTTTTTTTTTAAATTGTTAAATGATTTTTCTACCCAATAATTCAATTTTGTCACTCATTATTCTTAGCATTTTCAATTACACAACACTATTTCAATGTTTTTATTTTAAATTATATGACCTTGATGATTTTGAAAAGTTCTGAAAAATTATTTGGTAAGATATTCTACAATGAAACTTATCCTATTTTGCTCTTTAAAAAAATCCATAATTTATGGATAGCCAGTGAATTATCAGAAACAGAAAAGTATGTATCTGAAAATAATTCATGGTCTTTAATATGAGTTTTAAAATATTCCCAAAGCACAAAGAGTGCATGTTAAAAACTTTTTAAATTCAGGTCTATTTAATGACAGAATTACATGATGCTTTGATCTATTATTTGATTTAGTCCAATTATTCCAAATAGCTATTCTCTCTTTCTCTTTTTTATTCATTGCCAAGATATTTATAAGGAGTCTTGATTTTGTCACCATAAAAGGCCCCAAATATAAACTTTTATAGTTAATATTATGAACAAAATAACTATTGTAGCTCATATTATAAACTTCTGTAGTTCAAAATTCTGTGTAAATATTTTGTCTAAAGTTATCTCTAATAAGTATGTTAGCAGCCTTTATGGAAAACATTATGGGTATTCCTCAAAAACTGGAAATTGAGCTCCAATATAATCCAGCTATGCCATTCCTATAAATATACCCTTGGAACACAAAACTACAATACAAAAATGCAATCTACACAACTATGTTCAGTGCAGTTCTATTTACCAAAGCCAGAATCTGGAAAAAAACCAAATGCGAGACAACAGATGAGTGGCTAAAGAAGCTGTGGTACATATACACAACGAAATACTATGTAACCATCAGGAAAAATAAAATCATGCATTTTCCTATACATGGATGGACATGGACACTATTATACTAAGTAAAATGAGTGAGAGGGAGAAAGATAGCCACAAAATAGTCTCACTTAACTGTGGGCTTTAAGATAAATAAAAGACAGTAATGATAATAATACAGAGACAATAAAGATGAGGTTTGAAAGGATCAGCCCATGCTATGAAGCTTACCACAATGATTGATGAGCGCAGCTAGAGAAATAACTACACCAACAATTACTATAATAATGGTAGTGAGAGAAATAAAGTGTTGTCTTGAAGACAGGCAGGGCTTGGGATAGGCGGAAGATGGTGGGCATTAGTGGTAGGAAGTTTGAACTGGTGAAGGGGGCTGTAGTTTCTAATCAACAAAACCCAACTACTAACATGTTTTAAATTATGGTGCTTAAAATATATTTTAATAGGAAATAGAAAATTTGTAGGGTTTATGGGACATATCTGGCAGTGCTCAGGGGTCACTCCTGGCCCTGTGCTCAGAAATTACTGCTAGCAGTCTCAAGGGACCATATGGATGGCCAAGAACTGAACTTGGGTCTGTACCAAGTAACACCCCACCACTGTACTATCACTCTGGTCCAATAATAGATATTTTAACCTTCCCAGTGAATTACATAGGCAGCATACATTTTGGATTGAATAGATAACTGGTATGTTAATTTAGACAACTTGACTGATAAAATACAAAAATCCGTTTCTCAATACAATACAAAAATCCCTTTCTCACACCTATATTCATTGTAGTATTGTTTACAATAGCAAGTCTCTGGAAACAGCCTAGATGCCCCTCAATAGATGAATTTCTAAAGAAACTATGATACATATATACAATGGAATATTATGCAGTCTTCAGAAGTCATGAAATTTTCCTATACATGGATATATATGGAATCTATTATGCTGAGTGAAATAAGTCAGAGAGAGAGAGAGAGAGAGGTAAACACAGAATGGTCTCACTCATCTATGGGTTTTGAGAAAAATGAAAAACATGTGTGTAATGATTTTCAGAGACAAAATAGAGGAGAACTGGAGGGTCCAGCTCCCGACATGAGCTCACCACAGGGATTGTTTAGTGCAGTCACAGAAATAATTACACTGAGTACTGATAACAAAATGTGACTGAATGAGGGAAGTAGAAAGCCTATCTAGAGTACAGGCCAGTGTTGAGTGAGGAGGAAGGACACTTGGGATATTGGTGATGGGAATGTTGTACTAGTGAAGGGTTTTATATATTTATATTAAATCAAAAAAAAAAGAAAAGAAAAGATAAGGCCTCCCAATGCTTACCGCAGGCTGTGTTCTTTACACTGACTATATAGAAACTGGAGGTGCAGTAAATGTTCCCCATATACACCTGAAACTAGGCCCTTTGCCTGGTCTGTATTGTGAATGGGGGACAAAAAAAAGACAACTTGGTTGAATTATTAACTGCCTTTTTTGTCCAATATGAAGATTATATTTCTTTTTTAATTTGTAAAAAACAGAGTAAAATATAAATAGAATAAAATATAAAATTAAATAAAACATCTGTAGAACACAACATTGAAAACATATAAACATCATTGTAATTTTTCCAAATCAATTGCTATATAATGCTGACATTGCTTGAGTATCTTATGTCAATTTTTTTCAGAGTGTATAGCCCTTTTATTCTGAGTATTATTATGTAGTTGGTGCTTTTTATTCTTATGTGGGCTCAAACCCAGTAAAGTTTGCATCCCTCTTGATACTCAAAATGCTTCATAGACATTTCAAATTGTTACCTTTGTTCTTTAAAATTATTATCATATTACAATTTCTCACATATGTTATCTCCTCTTTGATTTTTTAAAAATTATCCTTTCATAGTTTCTAATAAGCTTAAAATTATTTTAAATTTAATCCCCAAATTCTAATTCAACGATGGCCTTGTATGTATTACACAATCTGAAATATGCTGACTCACCAAGGACCCCATACAGCAATCTTAGCAAAATACATTTGTGATTATAGCAAAATACAAAAATTCAAAGTATTAGTACAATTTAAACCTTCATTATTAGTTAACTCAAATGCCTGGTAACCCTTTTCCTTCAGTAATTATTTTCCTTTTTACTTATTTTAAGCAATGTTATACTAATTTAAATTAGTAAAATCAATAATTTAATTATAGTTCGTTTAGTAATTTTGTTGTCAGTCTTTTCATTACTTAATATGGCAAAATGTAGGACTTTAAATAACCATTGGCCAGAATAGCAAATATGCATTCCTGATTTTAATTTCAGAGGTAATGCAGAGATTAAAGTGTGTGTCTTGTGTGTGACCTACCCTGCTTGACAGTCCTGTCTAGTCCCTAAGCACTGCTGTACAGTACTGTTGTGATGGTTCTACCTAACAGTCCTTGACCTGAGCTGCATATATCTTGGACCTTTGCATTGGATCACTAAATAACTGTATATCCCAATGGGGTTAGGGTAGCAGGTATTCTGAGCACCATTTATAATTAACTTTACACGTAATTATGTCATTTCTCCACATGCAAAGCAAATTGTTTCTATCTCATAAAAGTGAAGTACTTGTAAGCTGAACACAATTTACTTAAATTTCTCTGCTTTACTGTATGATAACAGAAGCAGTGCTTCTGTTAGAGAATAATGTTCCTCATTACTGGGGCCTATCAATGGGAGGTCATTGTCCAGACAGACCTATGCTATATATAAAATATGTCAAATACCTATATGCATCTTTACTTTAATGAAAGAACATAATATCTTCTTAAGCCTCCAAAGAATTAAGAGCTATTTGAATTTATCAATGCTTTCAATTCTGGAATACTAGAGGTTCACCATTAGCCTGAGTCTAATACAAACTTAGTCCAGTGGAAATTTTACTGTGGAAAAATCTAAGGCATTTGAGCAGTAGTGACTGGAATTCCTCTTAATTCATCATAGCAATACTGCCAATGCACTCTGGTATTAAAATAAACACACTTGCAACCATTTTTTATGCAACCTTTTGTTCTATCAAACTGTATGGGTTATTTGTTGGAGCCTCTAAAAAACTCTGCAATGTGAGGTACAATATTTTGAAGTCAGAGAAAGCATCGCCTTCCCTTATGCAGCAGATGGTCTTCGATTTCTCATAGGAGAACTCTGAGTTTTCATGTCCTGCAAATCAACTGACATTTTCCTCCCTCTACCAAGATTCTTTTCCCTTGTACAGGTGGTTTAAAGCTATTTCCTTTGTAATATTTCTATTCCCTAAACTTCTGCTACTTCTTTCCCTTTGAAAATTTGGTTAGAAACTGCAAGCAGGTTTTAATCAAACCATAGCTGCTCTTCACAACCAGAGAACATTTGATTCAGTAGCAGATGAGAAGTCAATAGTAGCACACAAAGACACTGAACTTTAATACTTTAATTTAATACTATAATTCTTGTTTTATTTTTAGTTATTGAACTCTAATATTAGAATTTTCTTTATTGTTTACTATGATCTATTTTATACTTCATCTTTTTTACTGAAACTTTTATTAAAATGGGATCAAGAAAAGGTAATATGGTCAAGACAAAGAGCCAATGAAGTAAAAACAATAGAATTACTAATTGGGATGTAAGAAATACCCAAGTGGATTGAATTTTCAACATTATTTATCTCTCTTCTTTACTGAAGGTTTTTGGCAGCACCACACACTGGTTTGAATATTTCTGGCCATGAATTCTCTCCCTAGTGATTGTAACTTCCACCAGGAAGTTTTATACCTTTTTCTCCAGACACATAATTTTCCTTAAGCAGCCTAAGAGTGTCAATGACTTTCAATACATTTAGGATCTGGGTTTCTCACTGACATTTGTCCCATTAATAGTTCAAATAGCTTTAAGTACAAATTTAGGTGGTATTTTCATTTGAATTCTCTAAGGCAAATTTTTATTTTCTAGTAAGATCTTGAGAAACAAACTGAACATTTTATGTACTTTTCATTATATATATATATATATATGTATATATAAATAATCACACTCAAAATAAGATGTGATTTCTTTTATTCTCTTTCTTTCTTTTTTTTGGGGGGGTCATTCATGGTGTCGCTCAAGGATTATTTATGGCTCTGTGTTCACAGATCGCTCCTGGCAGGCTTGATTCAAACCATTGGTCCTGGATAAACTGCATGCAAGGCAAATGCCCTACCACTGTGCTATCTCTCTGGCCTCAAGATATGATTTCTTGAATTTGAATTAGTTGATTGTTTTGGGAAGAATTTTTTCATCCTTTTGTGAAGATTGAGGGAAAAATTCAGTAATGCTCAAACTTACATTATGCCAAGAGAGCTATGGTTTCATCTAGATCAGACAATATAGCTAAGACCAAAACTGAAATCTGGATATTTTAAGTATTATTGGGAAGTATAAGTATATTCTGCTTTTACTCACTCAACCAAATTTCTAGTGCTGCAATTAGAAATAAAGCTACATGATGCAGTAGTTACAATTTTTTATGATTTAACTTATTTATTAGTAAAGCATGTTTGCGCACACATCCAAAAACTCAGAGCCTCAGTTTGAAGCTAGAGTTGTTTATACATAAACTGAATCCAGCCAGCAAGTTCACAATATGAAGACCTAATATCTTAGAAGCTGAACAAGGAAAACGGGGTAACAAACAGTATGAGAAAGTTACTAGACTTTACATACAAATTAATAACATTTAAAGAAGAATAAAAATCTAGAATCTATTGCACATCTTTAAAATGATAATTTTACATGGATTGAAGACCTTTATTGATAAAACTGTGTTTATTAATTACAACAAATACATAATTGGCTGAACTCTCTGTGCAAGTGACATCCAGAGGGGTGTTCAATAAGATAAATCCACTGGCAAAAATATTTAAACAGGAATAAATAAATGAGGCTGGCATGACAGTATAGTGCGTGTTGTACTTACCTTTGATACAGACAACATAGGTCTACATAAGAACCCTAGGGGTGACCCTTGAGCACAGGGCCTGGAGTAAAATTGGAGCATCACCATATGTATTCTAACTCATGCCTCCCAAAACCACTACAATAAATAAAGATAAACAAATAGGACTATGACAAATTAAAAAAAAATCTTAACAAAAAGTAAATTATGTCTCAAACAAATAGGCATCTTAATCAAAAATAATCATATATAATACATCAAAGGACTAAATATTAAGACACGTAAGGTATTTACAACACTCAATTATAACACCACTAATAAAAATGGTTAACAAAATTGAGAGATTTTCTTAAGAGACACTTCCTCAAAGAAAATAGCTTGATTTATATATGGCCAACAGGCATATAAACATCTTTCATATCAGGGCACAGACATTAAAAGAACTATGAGGTATATCATCTTATACCAGTGACAATTGTCTTCTATCAAAGTGAGTGGAAATAGTCAGTCGGCAGGGAAATGGTAAAAAGACACCATAATTCACTCTTGGTGAGATGGTTTGTCTTTACAGAAAATTCTTAACAGAAAATGGTATAGAGACTTTTCAAAACATTATGCAGAGTTTATATCTGACTCAATTATTTAACTCATGTGCCTCTACTCCATATATCTGCATATATCTTTAGGGATATTTGAAAGCCTATCTTTATTAAAGCATAGATCTTGACACAGTAGTCAATATCTGCAAATAAGCCAATAATAGATGAGTGGATAATAAACTTGTGGTAAATACATCTACAATGAAATGTTCCCCAGTTATGAGAAAAGATAATTGAACTCTTGTGGTGTGCTACAAATTGGATTGGATATGAGGTCCTTCAATAATTGAAGTTTCATAAAGAAAAAAAGACAGATGTCCTATTCTTGTTCATATTTGGCATAAAGAAACCAAAGGAATTGACAAACTTTAATGAAAATAAACTCTGAAATATACCCAGTAGAAATGTAAACTGAGGTTGAGAAGAATGGATGGGGGAAAAATGTCTTGGGGAAGTGGTGGAGGGCTTGAAAAAGCAGCATCACAAGTATAAAATTATACTATGGAATTGGTTTTAAATCAAGGGATTCTTTGTGGCATGAATGACTGAATAAACCATGCATGGAATCCATTATCTATGAATGTTTTTTGTAATTGTAGTTTATTTGTTTTGGGACCATAGTCAATGATTCTCAAGCTACTCATTACTTTGTTCTAAGGGATCCTAACAGTTCTTGGGGGACCATAAGCAGTGCCAGGAATCAAACCAGAGTTGAGTGTGAGTCAAATGCTACCTCTCAAGACCTCCATTTTGTTCCTTTAACTGGTCCTATTTCATTAAGGATAGTTACTAATAGAATTGTTTCATAGGATCACTACAAAAATAGCGATTGTTATTACAATTAATCATAATAGCCAGTATGTATCTTGTATTTTTAAAGTTGTAGGTTCAATGAACATGTTCCATGTGCATATTAAATATACATCCATGACAAACTTCAATTGAATTATATAAAAATGCATTGCATGTGCTAAAAACATATCTCAGCACTAGAAAGAAAGGGAGAAAGGAAGGAAGAAAATAAAGAAGGAAGGGTGGAAAGAAAGAAGAAAAGAAGGAAGAAAACGAAAAATTTTATTCTTATTCATATGCAGAATTCTACCAAAATCAACCTGTAGTCATTTTCATAGCACAAATAATTATTTCTTTTTATTGCTTGGCTTCCATGTAGTCTCATGGTGCATGATATATCTATCTATATCTATATCTATATCTATATATAGCTTTGTGTGAAAAGACATTAAATGTATTCTCTGTGATGCTAAGTTTTTGAGGTATTTTTTGATGGCATTTCTTTTAAACTAGTTTCTCTAAGACCAAATCAATACAGTAAATTAAATTTGGCAATGTTTAAGAAGCATAAACTTGCTAGTCAAAAATATAGGCAAGGAGAATTAACTGAAACAATGCTGACATCCGGTGACTAGTTAAGCGAATGAAAAACATGTAAATAGTATAGGATATGTGATACTCAACATGCTAACTTCCTCTCTGGCTAAAGAGAAATAATATTATTATGTGCCTGATTGATTAAGTATGTAGTGCAGAATATAAAATGCATCTTTTATCAATCAATATGTACAAATTTAAACATTTCCCTAATCAGAAGTGGAGATAAATTATACTTATTGGAATGTAAGCAGTTAAAATTTAAATTAAAATATATAAGTATATATTATATAAGTACCAAATAATATATTTTATGAATATATTAGATACAACATATTAAGATTGATATTCAATATATTGAAATAAAACATGTAATACATAGTCATTGAATATATATCATTTTTGACCCAAGAATGAGTTTTGTTTAAGCAATTAACCTTCATATTATATTTCTTATACAGGCTTTGGGGAAGCAACAAATCAAGAGAAATACTTACATTTTTGAAAATCAAAACCAAGAAATTTTTTTCTCCTTTAATGTCTAGCTCTTCATTTTATTGTGAATAACATAATTTATAGATAATCATAATTTTACGGTGGCAAATTTTGTTCCCCTTTCATAAACTTCCGTCTCTCTCCATCTGAAGAAAGAAGAAAATAAATGAAGCATATTCATGAAAGCTTTAAGTAGTAATGAGCATTTAACTTTGCTAAATTAATTATTAATCCCTCAAGCTGATGATACAGTGTTATTCCTTGGTGTTATGTTTAATTTTATTAATGGATTTTATACTATTTGATCTTACAGTATACATTTGATAGTCTGCTTAGTCAAGAAGAAATCTTCCTACAATATCTGAGTTCCTTTAGGCTGGCAAGCAAAACTAGAATCAGACAGATTGATATGGAAATAAGCAAACAAAAGTGATTTGATAGGAATATTTTTCACAAGAAACCTAGTAGGATTAATATGTGACTTCAAATTTTTTGAAAAAATCATTTAAAGAAAAGGGGCATGAGAAGGTGAGAGAAATGTCTTTATGGTATGTTCCAGTAAAGGCAGCCTAAACAAAGAAATGATTGTTATGCACAATTAGTGGTTTTATTCATTGCAATGAGATTAGGTTTCCCAAACCAAGAAGGAGGACTTTCTTACAAAGCAAACCTTTTTCATTTCATAATTGTATTTCTATGTTTCAATTTAATTTTGGGAAACCTCTCAAGCAATGTTCTAGGGCAGTGGTCGGCAACCTTTTTATTCAACTGAGCCAAATCTCACAAAAACCATGATTGAAATTTATTTTGAGAGCCACATTTTGGGCGGGGATGGGGGTGTCACACCCAGCAGTGCTTTTTTTTTTTTTTTTTTTTT